>MCFE01000737.1:0-41161 GCA_002104905.1 Basidiobolus meristosporus CBS 931.73
TGCCATTAGTCAAGAACATGTGATGCTGACCTAAATTGGAATATGCCAAAGTAAAGGCCATATGCTGAAAGCATTATGTCTACTTCTGGCAGTTTACTAGTACTAACAGCCAGATTGTACATATGTGATGCAAGCTGAGTGTACTGCATTTGTAATGTTCCCTGTAATACACTGGAAGTACTGCTTGCAAGCACAATACAAGTTTATGGCAATATGCTACAGTGCATATTGGCAAAATTTAGCCAAGCATCCATTGGGCAAGTGGAAGATATTGATTAACAAGCAGGAGGTATATAGCAAATATTCATAAATGATCATTAGTACAGTTTGAATGTATACCTGCACTTTTTGTTAACCACCAACAATAACTGGAATACTGTAGCTATGCAATCATCTCACTTTGATGTAGTCAAGTCTAAAAATAACATTTACTAGTACCTTGATGGGATTATGGACATTAATCTGCATTGGCTCCACCCATATGACCATACTATTTTTACCAGGCACAATGTACTGCAAGGTGACCATTTCCTAAATAGATTTTGGAGCTTTGCCACATTTAAAGGAAAGAAATGAAAGGTTGGCAGACAACCAGTATAAGCCCTGACCATCTATAGAAGATTTACACAGTGCTTACATTCTTAGAGTTTTAAACAAACTCAACTATATCTTGTAATAGTCTAACATTGTGAGCTTTTCCCTTGGTATCCTCTAGATGTGAATGCAAAGAAAGTTTATCAAGCATATGAGCACAGTGTGCCACATTGGCGCAAATCATGGAGATACATATGGAAATGTTGCCAAAGATAGAATGGGAGGTTTGTGAAGATTTGGGATGTGTTTGGATGACCTAAAGGTCTTGACTTAGGATAGCCAGTAGATCATCTATGAGTCCAAGTTGATCAACTAGATCAAATCCTAAGATATATAAATGATGGTCACCATAAACACAACAGAGTGCGAGCTGGCCTGTCAGAATTCAAGAATAATATAGGTAGTGCCAATTATTTGAATCGACAACACTCTGCGCCTGAATACTCGACACCATGTTTCACGGGCTCATTTCCCCTAAATGTTCGATTGTTTGGCACAGACCTAATGCCTGACCCAATCGTGTGCTGTAGTGGGGAATAGTCAGAGAAATTTCATAAGCCACCCTGTAGTGACTGGCCGAGTGTATTGCAAACATATAGCCATGTGCATGTGCGCACAAACGGTCACTCAACTCTTCAGGCTTCCCCCAGGAATGTCGCTGTTGACTTCCGCATACAAGGTGAATGCCCGACGCACGTCATACATGTAGAGATTGCTGACACCCAATACCTTGAAATCAAGGCGAGAAGCTTTGGCACAAACCCTTGGTAAAGTCAGGTTGTGAGAAATGCCCTGTGCTGTCAACCGAAAGCCCAACAGACACCCGATATCCACATCGCTTACCGGACCCCAGTGCAAGGTAGCCCTGCCACCCCGACGTTGGCTAGAGGTATAATGGCATGATTAGTCTTGCTATTTATTCATTGCACATGATATATCTTGAACATCGCTATCAGCTGATTTGCATTAAAAGACTCGTAGTATGGATATATTCTTGCCTTGGGTACATTCTTAGATTGATTCGTAATGATCATATCCAGAACCTTGACAATGTTATCTTCTAACGACGTAAACCCTCCACTCTTGCCTATCTTCCCAAGCACCTCGACACTATGCGCATTATCGACTTCACCCGCATCTACCACCGGCTCATCAACTGACTTCAGCATGATCATTTGCGGGAAATGTTGACGCATAATCTCCAGGATTTGCATCCAGGTATATCTTCCTGCCATAGCAATCAGACGTTCTCCGTTCACTTTATCGATGGTCAAGTCACCCAAGTGCAGCAATGCCGTGTTCTTGACGTCGATATACTATTGGGATGGCACAATTGACGGTGCAGCGGGATAGCCCTTTACGACCGCATTGATGACTGCTGAGGAGCTGCGATAGCTCAAGTTCTCAGGTGATATGGTGATGCCAAAGTTTACATTTGGTATGACAGTATTAAAGGAGAAGGTCTGTTCATTCTCACGCACCCGTGAAAATGCTTCCTGCTCTCCTCGCGCCTTTGAAGCCCCGTAAAGCAGAATTCCATGCCAACGAGGGTTGCTCTCTCCACTCCACGGCTCGGCAGTTTATTCAACAGCTGCAGTGTTCCATGTAGTCGAGCTGATCTTATACGGTGTACCAGTTGCGGGGAGAGCACACCCGGCTATGGATGACGTTATTACAACGCACTTTACACCTTGTTCCTTCGCGGTAGCTTCTATAAGCTGATGTGATTGGATTTAATGGTCACTTTGATTATATCATGGTGTTGTGGGCTCATATCCGTGCCCATGGCCATGTGGGCAACTCCATCCATACCTTTAAGAACCTGATCAAAGGCACCTCAACAAGCTCGAAGAGGGGGCCAACGTACGCCTTCATCCATGTATTGGATACGACCGACCGGAGAGTGCCACGAACATGGTAGCCGTGCTGCAGAAAAACCTGGGTAGTGACGCTGGCAATATAGCCGTTGGCACCAGTAACCAGAATCAGGCCTCCCGGAGGAACAGAAGTCATTTTAGATACGGAAAAGCTGTTATGTGGAAAAGGTTTTGGTCAGGAACCTCATGGATGGGATCGACCAAATGCTTTATATGGAGAATATATCACATATCAGGCCAGATAACCACAGTAAAGAGCTGCGGATCAACCTTACATGGAGCAAATTCATTGTTCAAGTACACTTGAGTGTGTTACAATTAAGTACCAGAAGGTTGAAGCATGTCGCAAGGCATTAGCGTGATAACTACCTGGCTAGACACTCCTCCTCCATCTGGGTATCTACCAGGGGTAGTTTCAAGCCATGCTTTTGTTTATCGAAGAAACAAGCGTATTTACTCGGATTAGTAATCGAAACCCAAGGCGCAATATTGACCCGGAATGGTGAGGTCCCAGCACGCTTTGTAGAGCCATTTATGAGACGATTTGGGAGATCGGACCAGGGGTTGCACTACTGCCAAAACAACTGTTTCTGGACTCACAACATGTGCTTAGAGACCTTGGCGTATTCAAGATGGAATGGCCATGGCCCCCTACTTTCCTCTGCGGACCCTCTGCCCAGCTGATGGCGATGAGAGACTCACTTATCGCACAACATGTGTTTTGTTGACGCCAAAACAGTTAGTGGGCATAAATGTCACAGAAGAGCTGATGGTCTGAAAGATTGGTGTAATCCTGCATGCCTAGGAACCTCTAGAGCAGCTACCCAAGCCTACTATATAAAGCTTAAAGAACTTCTTTTTCCCTCTGTTCTGGCCTAATAGACATGGGAATAGCTCCTCAAAGCCTATCTCAGGTTCGAAGTATGATGTCACGAAATCTAGCAGCGCCTGTACTCCTGGGAAATTTCCAACAATAAGTATCCAAAGCAATGTTGGGCTTTCTTCTTTATTAGATATGTGGAAGGATAACCGTGCTAAATGTACTGATAGTTGATTTGGCTCAATTTGCGACGGCGATCTCCTGCACAAACTGCTTGATCATCATTGAAACATCTTCACTCTGTCTCATGCAAATCACCAGATGCCCACTCTCCTTGATCACTTCAAACCTCACCGAAGTGTTGTGAAGATGATCCCGTATCGCCTCGGCGCCTTCAAGGTTGTAAGTCTCATCACGCTCGCCGTGCACCATCAGGACAGGGGCATGAATGAGTCCTAAACGAGGCAAAATATCCTCACGTTCTTGATTACTTTGGAGAATAGCGTTGATATTTTCGGCTCCAGAGTGACGATTCACCCAATGATTCTTGATACGTTGAGCCCGTGGGCCATTCACATCTGGGTCTCCACCCCAAGATTGCATAGCCGCGTTCATGATCTCATCCGACGGAGTCTGAGTGGATGTCCAAACCCGGCCCAACAGATTGAAGGCGTCTTTCTGCTGTGGAGTAGGAGATCGAGCCGTAGCAGCCATAATGACCAAAGCCGCCACATAGGAAGGATGGGAGAGGGCTAGGTGCAGAGCAATGCTAGCTCCCATGGAGATGCCAACGAAAATGGCCTTCTCCAATTTCAAATGGTCCTGGACATGCGTAAGCGATGAACATTTATATATTTGGATAGGCGAAGAGCGCACATACCATCAACTTGACTACATCATCGGCCTGATCCCAGTAGGTGAACTGCTTCCGCCCATTTCTTGTTTCCCCATGGCCATTAAGGTCAACACAAATCAGATTTGTTTGTGGTAGTGCAGGAGAGAGATGAGCGATTGTCTCGTCAAACATGGCTGATGACATCCATGACGCGTGGAGAAAGACAAGTGTAGGACTTTTAGGCTCGATAGATGCCGTACTAGTCCAGTGTAGAGCTGAATCTGAGGAAGATGTCATTGGAAGGAAAATTAGGGCGGTGCTGCATGTTATACTTGAGTATCAGCCCTTTTTATATTGATGAGCGGTTGCCTTGCTAAGTTTGGTATTGTTCCAAGACAGAAGTGTTGGATACACCTGCACAACTGTTAGCAAATGCTATGCTGCGGGGCACGTGCTTACTTATAGTATCTGCCCACGATCCAGCCATACATCGAGTTGAAGCTATGATAACGCTCTCCAGAGCCGACTGGTTTTAACCTACTTGACCTTTGGTATGGATCAGTTAAATTGGTGCTTAACACAGTCCAGTTTCAAGATTCCTGTTACGCCAGAGCACAAGCACCAATAGCGCGAACCGAGGCCACTGACTCATCCGGCGCTTTGATGGTGCGAGAATATTTTGCATATATCATGACCGCTGGCAATCCTTATATTGCCATTCGTCATCCTCTTCTGCCTTTAGTCTCCATTAGCATCGCTCAGCGCTACTCTGTAGTACCATTTATAGGGTGTCTTTCCAGTTCAAAACAAACACCATCGTTGCGGTTTTCGAAGTCGCTTGCAATGCACTCTTCCTTCAGCATATGCCATAGTGAAATCATCAGAATTCTTTTCTAGAGAGGCTATGAATGGCTTAAACTTGGTTAACAGACTGAATAGTTTACTTTATATCGGTTCTTCACCTAGTTCATCATTAAAGCCGTAATATTCTGCTGCCAAAGTCTCACAAATCTAACCGTCTGGGACTTGTCTTTTTCATGGCAATGATCTTTATCTTCAAATTGATCTAGATGAGTTGCTTATTTATTCGCCTGGTAAATTGTTTTTTTCCTTAACCATCCGACAGCTACCGGACTTACAGCTATAAGCTGTTAAGAATGCGACGTTCATGCCCAAAACAGCCGCAATATGCGAGCCAACCTTTTCTTTACCAGCTTTACGACTCTCACGGAGAGTCAGGCACCGTTGCACGGAACAATCCCTGAGTCAGTACACCAGCTTCAAGAAAATCAATCTTGCGGTGCCAGCGCTCAACAAGGTGGTGAACATCCTCCTCAGAAATATCAGCGTTTTGTTTGGCTCCAGTGAGGAACGTACTCATATCCCGTTGTAAACGGTGGGCCGTGGTTTTACTGATGTCCTGCGCCCTCACCGTTTCAAACCCTGCACCACGTAAAACCTCCTCATATGAAGAAATCGAAATAAGATGGAGGCCGGATATGTCCAAATAATTCTCGAATTCCTTCGTACTCCGTCCATAGCAAAAGTCATTGACTACCAACACCCCGCCTGGCTTAAGTAGTTCCCGGCAGCGGGCCAGCACCTTTGGCTTGTAAGCCTCATACATTAGCGTATCCTGGGTATAGATTGCATCAAAAGAGGCAGCCTCCAGGGTGTGAGAGTATATATCCCCATGTATAAACTGCGTATTTCCACATGGGTCAAGTCGGGCACGACGGCTCTCCGCAATTGAGATCATTGTCTCCGCCAAGTCGATTCCAACCACCTTTGCTCCATGGTCAGCAGCCAAATAGAAGGCAGCACCACCTAGGCCCGATCCAATGTCTAGCACACGAATACCACTCCAGGGTCGCAACTCAGGTATTATAGTTTGCTGGAAGGCAGTTAGACCACCAGGGCTCTGAAAGCCATCACCATAGACAACTTCCGATCTTAGAATGTGGTGAGGCACTTCAAAGCGGCTTTTTTCATACTCCCGCTGGCTTGTCTCGGACTGATTATTTTCGCTGCTTGCCGCCATTGTGATTGAAATTTGTGAGATGCTAGTGTGTGTGCTGATCTTTGGAAAGGCTAACGTTGAGTATGTTATCAACTGAAGGCGTTATATAGAGCAAATACTGCATTGCTACGCGTATCATTCTCTAGGCAATTCCTCACTTTTGAATTGCATAATTTCTGTGATGACGTACTGCTCTTCATATTTGTCTTTATTCCATATTATAATTATTACAACTACCATGACCTCAATGATAGGGGCCTCTGTGCTACAGTCAACTCTGAAGTCTGTGACAAGATTGCGCGACAATGTAAAGGCATCCTTGAGGGGCCTTACAAATCTTACTGACAGTTTCATATTGGCCAGTTGTTGCACAGAATTGGGACTGGTTTACGGATTGGGAATTCTGCTCATCACCCCTAAGGACTCTCTTAGCTAATGAGGATACAGTGGCTATGTCGTGTTTATACGTCAGAGCAATTGTGCATTAAGGCAGTTGTTATCATTAGGGTTCCTTATGCTACTATACTTATGCTACTTTCTATGGACTTGTTCTTTCGGCTGCTGCTTTACATTCCTATTTGTAGTTGCTCCCTAAATCCAAATATCCTTATATAAAGCTCAAATATCTGCAAGAACCCAAGTACTAAGAGTATGCTGTTTGGCAATACAAAATGTTTGTAACTTTAGACCTCATATTAGGATATGATGCACCTTGCCAACCTGTGTCTTCCAAATACAACCCCTAAGAGAAAAATGAATCAAATGCTAGCAGAATTCTAAGCATCTTTAAGCTTACAACTGTTAGTATATTGGGTATTAGTAACCTGGTAGATAATGGGACACAATTTCTAGGTAGTTGCTACATTATATATGTTTAATATCTAACTGGTACTACATCACTCATTACTTCCATATATACCCACCACTAATAAATTGGGTGGGGAACTGAAGCTTAATGCCAGCATGGTACCATTACAATACCATCAAGAAGCTGATGTATTATCAAATGAGTTTGAAGTTTGAAACTTCTTGCAGGGAGAGTGCAAGCACTGCTACACTTAGGGTAGTAAATAAGGGTAAGTCATTAAGCACACTGGTCCTCCCAGTCATCTCCAGTTATTAGCAGCAACAGTGGTTATACCTATGGATAATTTGCACTTTGGTAGGCTTATCTTTATTTGATACCTCTTCAAGTTGCTGCCATCAGCACACTTTGTGGTGCTTTAGGGTATAGAATCCTGATAAATACAGCAAACATATTGTGTAGTGACTAGAAACAGCACAGAAGTCAAACATGCCTAATTTATAAGTGTTCAAACTATGCACCTCATTGTACAATGAGATCTAGAGGCATTGCATGATATTTATCTGTTGTTTGTTGAGCTCAAGTAAGGTGTTTGTACCTTGGAGATTTGCTCAGTTAGCAATAGCAATACAATAAGGATGGTTTAAATAGCTATGTGGGGACTTTACAACCTCTGATAAGCTTGATTTTAAATTCTGCAGACAGTTTTGCAAAGTAAATTTGGGTTCAGATCTAATCATGAAGGCTTACATAAAAGAAGGAAATCTCTAACCTTTAACTGCCACATCATTGAGTAAAAATGACATGTTTCTGTTCAACTTTAGGATTTGCACCTATAGGTAAAGGAGATTTGCCTTGACTCCACTCTAAAAGTACAGTTCTTATAGACTATTATATTGTTTGTTCTGTTATGAACTAGCAGCCAATTTTTGGCTTGTACACTCTCTATACAGGAAAAATTTAAGGCTTGGCATGGTCCTTAAACAAGGTTTTATACTTTTGGTAGAGCCAGATATTCTTATTCCAGACTAGGAGCTTTACTCTCTATATCTAATTTCTGCAAAGTCTTCATTGCAATAGACTCCTTCCACTTAAGTCATATCTATTGGTGAACCACTACACCAAGATATGATTCAGAATGCTAACTTGAAATGTTTAATTCTCAGTTCATCTTGACCTATAATTTTCTTCTAACTCAGTACAATGATATTTCTACACACTTCCTGATTAATTCCATATGCCTATTTCTGTGTTGGCAAACAATATGTGGCTAATTTAAAGGCTTACTCTTGACTGGACTTATATACCACCATTAAGCATATCAGGCTATTTTGACTCATGAAGACCCAATGCACTCTGTATCTTGTGTATCAGTATCTTGTGAACCACCAAGTTGGCTGATTGTTCTAGCATTCTTCATCTGGTAAATATATCCAGCATCAAACTTGGTTTTTGGCTTTGCTGTCTGATTATCAAAGGCACAATCTATGAAAACCATGTCTTGATCCTCAGCTCATTATCTTGCAGCTATTTCTGTAGTTGCAATCAGCTGATGTCTTGGCAACTGCAAAGTGGTTGGATAAATCTCAGATGACTAATCACCTGGAATGGCTTGGCAGATCGGTTAATGATGCAATGACCATTTGAAAATTGATCAGGTGAGATGGCCAAAAATAGATTCTGAGATGGGAGAAAATAAGCCATAACTGGGATTAGTTATACTTGAGTTGGGGAAAATCAGTTAGGGTATTGGATCTTCTAAAAGTGTCAAATTGGTCAAGTTTTATATGTTGATGCACAACACCGGGGATTACTGATCTTGTTACTTGACTATACATGCATTTTACTTCAAAGCAATCATTAGTATCCAGACATATTGTTCCTTGAGTTGATCCCCATCCATAATCTTTGTATATGCACTGGCTAGCAGCTCCTGCTGTCTCAGTTGTTGCTTCATCTTGTGTAACAACAGACTTGATGCAATTTACTCCATTGAGTTTGGATAAGATATCTGTACTTTGAAAGAAAGATTATAAAGCCGGTGATAAGAATGCTAAAGGAAGGTTCCAGAAGTCTGTAGGTAAGCTCCAGGGATTTTGGTCAAGCTTAGAAAATTTTGATAACTTTCAGACCTGCCTTGATTCTGGAATTTAGCTGATCTTTTACAAGCCAGATCTTGGGTGAATCCTTTATAACTTGCAGATATTCTTGGTGGAGTCTTGTGCTTTATTTATGGCTTAGGTGCAAACCAGGTAATGAAAAATGGTCTAGGTGTAATCCATATTCTCATGGTAGAAAGTAAAACTCAGTGGGAGGTCTGTTATAGTAAAACAATGGCAAATACTACAAGCTCCTCTTTTTACCCAAGATTGTGGAAAGATCTCAAGTAATTAGCAAGCTATTATACCAACTAGTTGTACCTCTTGCTTGTTGAAATCAATATTGCCAAATGCATCTTGAAGGGACCAGATACAAAGCATACATCACATATACTTGGTGATGTCTTGACAACTGGTGTACTACAAACAAGAGCTCATTAGAAAAAGCATGCTAGGGACAACCTCCAGAATATCCCTACTTTGTAGAGCCTTCTCTATGCTGTATTGTAGCATGCTTTAAGCTTGCAATATATCTAGGAAATCTAGGAAAATTCTGGCACTTGCTCTTGGGTAGGATGCAACTTTGGCTTGTTTTTAGATGCCTGCTGTCAGGTAAGAAACAAATACTCCACTGTAGATGCAATGGATTGCAGAGATACGGAAATTCAGAGGTTGATAAATAGCTACCTTTTTAGTTGGGTTGATCTTTGTATTTGATCAGCACACCATGCATGGGGTTGCTGAGTCTTTGTGGGAATTGACAGCAAAGTGATGAGGGTGGTTACTGTAGTAAGAGTTTTGGAGGTATTGGAAATGTTTGGGAGAACAAGTGGATTAGGTGGTTTCAATTTCCTTGCCTTCCCCTGATTGTTATTGCAAGGGAAATTTGATTTAGATCATGATTGCTATCTAGCGGTAACAGCCTAGATTTCTACAGACAACTACCAAGCCAGGATGCAAATTAGTCAGTTGCTCCGCATGGTAGCGTGGATTGCTCAAGGGTAGAGAGAAGCAAACACGATCATGCAATCTTGAGCGGCCTACCTGAGATATGCAAACAAGTGAGTGGGATGTTCCGGTCTTGTATGGCTGAAATGATTGCCATGATTTCATTAATACTTGGTGGCGAGAATCACCAAATGTAAAGGCAGTAATGACATGGCAATGAAAATGCAGGCGCGCTAACCGGATCACGAATCAAGCTATACATGGCCAGGAGAGTAAGGGAATGGACGGCTGGTGCTACACAAACCCCCATGATCCAAATAGAATGGATGTGGCCCATACTAGGCGGGGCATACTCCTTTGGCAAACTATGTATAGTAATGCAACGGGATAATATCCAGGTGCATGGGTATACGATGAAGTGTTGCACAGCTATTACTACCATCATGGCATCCAATATGTTAGTTGGTATAGGATTTTCGGTACTGACATTCGCGACCAGAGAATGGGAGATTGTGCCAACTAGGCGGTAGCGGCCACATGTTAATCGACATCCTTACCTACAGGGTTACCTGCCTTATGAACGACTTCATGTACAACAAGGTATGCAAATCCCCATTCATAGGTGAGGTGATCCAGAGAGAAGTAGCCCATCTAATGGGTATCAATACGCCCTCTCACACACCTGCAACAAGCATCAGCCTTGGCGAAAACATGGTAAGATTTTGATGAGACCGCAATGGGGACAGGGGAAAACGTGCCGATATGAGAATAGGAGGACCGGGGACCAGGAAGATCTAATCTCCCCCCGCTGCATATTCGCCTATACAGTGCAGCTGAAAAGGCCCCCAGCATATTGAACGGAGGATCCATATGGGGGGCGAACTGAAGTCGACTGAATTCAGCCCACCGTATCCATCAGCAGGTGCCTGAAGGCGAACTCAGACAAATCCAGCCAACGCACGAAACAATCCCTCATTCTCATGGGAGCGGCAGTGGAGGAGACTTGGCGAGATAGATGGGGAGAGGGAGTCTGAGAGTGAGGGGAACGAGAAACATGCCGTGGTGTGTCTGGTCTGGGATGGACCTCTACCTACCAAAGCATTGGATCTGACTTAAGACCTATACACTATGTACCTTTCTTTCCCACCAATCGATGACTTCTTCAGCAAGAAGTCGGGAACATGACTACGGACCCATCTTCTGCCAAGCCCGATCCTGCCCTGGGATCTGGTATGATCCGTGATCAGCACCGGGTGAGGGAGGAAGTGGACGGAGAGGGGATGTGGGTGAGGGTGAGGGTGAGGTCCAGTGAGAGGGAGAGAGAATTTATGCTCTTTCAGGAGTCACCCAAGGCCCAGAGAGAAGCGGATGAACCCACACAGGATGCCACCAACCAGAAGAACCCAAGGGTAGTGGCGGGACGACGCTTATAAGATTGGGTTTTGGCTGGGAAGGGAGGTTTATTGGGGAAGCCTAGCGCTTCTACGTTACTAGTGGCAACTAGAGCAGATGGAACAGGGGGCGGTGAATGAAGAGGGCAATGTAGGTTCACGGAAGCCGATAGACTCGCGTATGTGGATTAGATGGCAAAATTTCCGGGTATTTGATATGGGTAGATGTGGGGTGGTGGTGGTGGTGGTGGCGAGAAAGTGAGCCCAGAGGATTTTCACTACTTGGTGGCCTCCAAGGCGATGATGGGACAGTCGGTGAGGAAATCGGACCAGTAGTCTGGGTCCTGGCCGGAGTTGACGTCAAGCTCCATGTTGATCCAGCGCCAGCTGGAGAAGCCGGCCTGGCGAAGGGCCCATTCGTAGGTCGGGATGGACCACCAGGAGATGGTGAAGGTGGCGACGGATGTGTCGGTGTTGATAATGTCGTACTGGATGGTATCCCCTTCGATGGGAGTGGACACCCCGTTAAGCAAGGTCTTGATGATGGTGTATTTCTCGAGTTGCTTCCGGTGGGTCACATACTTGGCGAGGTTTTCGTTTGGGTTGTCGCTGAGGGTGACGAATTTCCCGCCGTCCTTCAGGTTGCTGGCAATCACCTCACAGAACCGCAACAGCTCGTCGGGGTTCTTGGCGTAGCATAGGAGGTACGCGGCCGAGACGACGTCAAACTTCTCCAGGTGGTCGATGGGCTCGGCGACATCCATTTCGCCCACGTTCATCACCTTGTACCGAATGCGGGAGGTGTTGGGACACTCCATGCTCTCGGCTATGTCAATCATGGACTTGGAGATGTCCACCCCGTAGACGAAGGAGGCTCGCATTTTGTCGCGGTATAATCTGCTGTAGTAGCCGCTGCCGCAAGCGAGGTCTAGCACTCGCTTGTCAACCATCGAGTCCCCAATCAATTTGAGGAGGGTGGGCCTCTCTATGTAGATTCGAAAGGGAAGGTCCTTGGACTTGGTATATTCATTAGCGATGGAGTCGTAAATGGCCACAGGCTTCTGGTTTACCACCATGCTAACGTTTTGTGTGGAAGGGGGAATATTCTAGGATGGGGAGGGCAACCAATGGAGGTTGGAAGTTAGCACTATGGTGGTTGGTCTGGCTGCCCCTTATATAGCAGTAAGGAAGCAAACCGGAGTAACCAAATTTGGATTGGAGATGGGTGTTCAAGGTTGGTAACACTAAATATTTCCAGTACAGCCAATGGTGCAGTATTGGTGGACCAACAGCCAGTCAACGCCCTCCAACTGTTGAACGTTTATCCAAGATCAGTCTGTCTGAGAAATTGAGCCCACCATGCAAGTTGAAACCGTGAATAGGATGCCGCCTATAAACAAGGTTGGCGGGTTAAGTTTTGGGATCACCCGCCACGAGCCTCGCCAATGGATGGGAATTTCGAGATGCATCCAAGACGGTTCACTTAGGGGAGATCTGGATGTTCTTCATTGACCACCCGTCAACTCATTGGTGCGCTCCGGGTTTATGGAAGCCTGTGCTAGATCACAAGCGCTTTGGAGACCGGTTAGATTAATTAGTACCCATTCTCTTATCACTCGCCGTTCTAACTGGATTTCGATATATCTCTTTGCAATGGTGAGCGAACAACTTCCTCAGATAGGCGTCTATACGTCATGAAGTGCTTAGTTTAACCTGATGGGGCTTTGTAATCGATTCTGGTAATGAATCTCCCACGAAACGATTACCACAATCAGGCACTGGTGGTACGAAATTGGGGGGGGGGTAGATAACCTCGTAGATGATTTCCTGTTTTATGGTGTTGACAATCAAGCCAGACGATCCCTGAAATGAAGGAAAATCTGATGACCTTGAGGTACGCCTCTCACTTACCTCAAAGGATCGAGATTTTCCCCATGGCCGTTGATCAGCACGGACGACGAGCCCAGATCGGCTTTGGCTCTCGCTCTCACTACGGGTCGTCTCCCATCGTTGCCCCAATTCCGCATGTCTTATATCACCTGCATATGTCTCTGATATCCATTAGCACTAGCACAGGTGATACTTGACTTAACTGAGGCGTAGGTCTTTCCCGTACATGCTAGTGCATCTGGTACACCGCAGGAAGTCAGGTCAGGCGAAACTCCCTTCTAACAAAATGGGAAGGTATGGTGCTTGATATCCTTGACGACTGGGGGAGTGGCTAGATGATGTTCGAGGTGTAAATGAAATACAAGCTCCACGGCCACAATCTACAGTCGATCGCCACCCACTTGGACAGAGCTGGCTCAACAAATTGGGGATTTCCCATAGACAATTAAGTTTCCAAATGTCAGATTGGTGAGGCGACTTCAAGGTACATCGGTTTACCATAAAGGGAGGATTGACGTATATCTGGGCAATACCAATATGACTATCGTAACTGAACCTTAGGGTCGGGTAGCGAAGCAACTGCTGATGCTTTGCAGATCAAGTTAATTCCTGAAGTCGCTGGTGAGAATGACAACTTGAGATGTTTTAATCTCATCAATGTGGGACAAATACAGCGTATGGAATGAACAGTGGTCCCACAGCTAGAAATCTCTCACCCTAAGAAGCGATTCGGCATCCATATGTGGAGCTGTATCGTCCAAATCGGGCAGCAAACAGCGAAATCTTTATTGTTTATTACTGATCAACAGTAGGCCTTCCTTTTGTGGCCTCGAGGGCGATGATTGGACAGTTCTCCAGAAATTCCGACCAGTACAATGGATCTTGACCAGCATTTCCATCAAGCTCCATTCGGACCCATCGCCAGCTGGTGAAGCCGGCTTGACGAAGAGCCCATTCGTACGTGGTTAAGGGCCACCATACATTGTTGAAGGAGGCGATGGAACCATCAGTGTTGGTCAGCTCATATTGAATCGTGTCCCCATCGGTCGGGTTGAAACCCCCGTCAGGAATGGATTTGGCTAAAGCATATTTCTTCCTCTGGTGGACCGTATATGCAGCATTTGGATTGTCATTCAGCATGAACAATTTACCACCGTCCTTCAGGTTGCTGGCAATCACCTCACAGAACCGCAACAGCTCGTCGGGGCTCTTGGCGTAGCATAGGAGGTACGCGGCCGAGACGACGTCAAACTTCTCCAGGTGGTCGATGGGCTCGGCGACATCCATTTCGCCCACGTTCATCACCTTGTACCGAATGCGGGAGGTGTTGGGACACTCCATGCTCTCGGCTATGTCAATCATGGACTTGGAGATGTCCACCCCGTAGACGAAGGAGGCTCGCATTTTGTCGCGGTATAATCTGCTGTAGTAGCCGCTGCCGCAAGCCAAGTCGAGCACTCGCTTGTTTATCATCGAGCTCCCGATCAGTTTTAGTAAGGTAGGTCTCTCGACATAGATTCTGAACGGGAGATCCTTAGACTTCGTGTACTCCTCGGCAATCCCATCGTAGGCACTGTCTAGCTTGGCGGCGAGGGTCATAACACCTCTGAAAATTAAAGGGGTATCTTGTTGGTAGTCTTTTACTCCAATCACCAAGTATTTATGAGTACTTACAACAATGGAGCAGTGCGTTTGGTGAAACCAACGAAATTCCAACCCAACAAACAGAAGCATGAAACTTGCCTAAAGCCTGATGCCACACATTAAAAGCATTCTCGTCGCACCAGCTTCCACCGCACCATTGGCATATTAAGTTATTTAGGTAGCACGTGCATCAAAGGTGGAAGGTAGAGTGAAGATTCAAATAGATAGAGATCACTGAGACCCAAAGGATCAGCAATCTCTGGGTAGAATTCAAGCACGGTTAGTGGACGGGAGATTTTCTTCGGAGCCGAAATAGGGAAGAATGGACCAGAGTTGGGCGAAAAAATACAAGCCCGCTCATAAGCCCTCTCGCCAGATCCTATGAGGTTGCCGAGTATTGTTTCAAGTGTTTATGCAACCACATTCGATTCCAGACACCGAGCATATATATTCTGTTAATAGGGCTGGCGTGGGAATGCTAGTCGAATTTCATGCTGTCATGCGTCATGTCTGATTCAACGCCGACAACGTGATCTTGCTGATTAACTTAACCAATTAGTGGCTCAATCCTATCACCTATGTGCGTTTGTTGATTAACCTGCAACTTCTAGTTTAAATCAATGCCCAAGACCCCGGTATCAAGAACTCACCTCCCCCCCTCACCTCTAGGCAGTTTCGATAGTCCATCTTCTAGGGATATCTCTGGTTAGCTAGGCTTGCCTCTTACATAAACTATTTTAGAGAGGAAACGAAGGGATTCAAGTGAGTAGACACCTATTTTTTAATTTATCTGGGTGTAGCCATTATGTGCCCCACACAAGTGTGTTGCCACCTGTTTGGTTCACGTTGGATCAGAACCGAAAAGACGACCTGTGTGCATTGAGAGCAACCGTACCTCCCAAATTACTGCGTACCTTTATGTTCTCGTGAACCAAAGCACGTGAAAAGTCGACTTCTCTTATCTTTCTGATTGCTGGAATTTGAGAGAGCCGGTTAAAGGTTACGTCGGTTGCTTCTTTTACCTCTTGCTTTACTTCTTGAAACTGACGTGATGGTTGGGCCAGAAATTTATCCTTCAACTGAGCGGTTTTCCTTTATTTTAGCGACGGATTGACCTCTCGCCAGCGACTCAACACTACACAACCCTCGATGAACCGACAGTGTGAGTTTTCCCCAGTTGGCCAGCCAAGGGAGCTGGCCAAACAGTTCTCCGCCGTTCACCTTTAAACTCACCAGGCTTACTTTTATTAAGTTAACCCACACATACTATCGAGCAAATCACCAACACCAACACCAGCCTCAACTGCCCCCTCCTACTCTCCCCTCTCTACGCTAAGCACTTCCCACATGAATCGGACAAGCCTGAACAATGCTTTCGGGCAAAAGCTAACAAACGGAAAACCATGTAAGTATATCACTCCACCGCTGGTCGCTTCCGCTGCACCTTTTGCTCAACCACCCAACTTTCCCTCGTGGTCGAAGCACTCGTGAGCCCCACCTGGGGATACTCCACACAGCCCACCTCCTTACGGCAGCCTCCACACCTGAATAATGCAGGCGAGATTCTAGATATGTCCGAGTTCCCGGCGTTGGGAAGCGCCCCAGCTTCGGGACGGCATTCCAAATTACCCAGCCTAGCAGATGACCGAACTCACCTGGACGAGCCGAGGAAGGATGATTTCCCCGCTCTTCCTGGCTTGGGTGATCGTTCCCGTTCTAATCCTAATCAGTCTTTATCGTATGCCACTAGCTTGGCTAGTGGAAGTTCAGTCACTTCCCCACAGGGCCAGCCCTTGAACGGTACCATTGGGACACCCCTCCCCAGTCAGGCCAACTCTGGTAAGCTTGTGTGAAAAGAAGTCGCCATCTACTTTACCGTATTAACCTGGTTCCGATTTATCCTCGATTCTTATTATCCAACAGCCCTTACGGAAGGAGAAAAGGTACGTATCCAGCACATGCCAGACCCGAAGTCGCATCCTCACCACTCATCCAGTCACCACAGAGTTGGGCGACCAAGCTGTCCGGATCCTTGCAAAGTACTCAAATCACCACGGTCCCAAATCAGAATGCCGACCATCACAACGAAAGCGCCGCCACCACCAGCAAATACGGCATGATGGGGATGCTCTCTTTTATCAAGCCGGCTGACCAGCAGGTTGCTATGCTTGTGAACGGATGTGATCTGACGACGCTGGGGCTGAATCTGAATTCCCAAGAGTGAGTATGGACCCCGCCCTCCCCTCGCAATTCACCTTGCTTATTAAGCGCGCTGCTCTTTCTTCCAGCGCCCTCTACGCAACTTTCCTGACCCCGTGGGCGGGAGCGTCTACGGGTGAAGCAGATTTCCGGATAGAGCCTGCATATCACCTGCCCTCGTGCTACAACGCCCAGGTCCCTCCACCGGCGCAACTCAAAATCGCATCGTTCACCGATGAAACACTATTCTACATATTCTACTCCATGCCAAGGGACGGGATGCAGGAAGCGGCAGCACAGGAATTGTAAGTACCCTCCGCTCGAACGATCCCCTCGGGAGATCTGGGGACTAACCACGAGTTCTCCACCAGGTTCAGTCGCAACTGGAGGTTCCATAAGGAGGCCCGGCTATGGCTTACGAAAGAACCCGGTAGTGAGCTTAAGGCCAAGACGGCGGCCTACGAGCGGGGCACCTATCTCTTCTTCGACCCGGCCATCTGGAGTACCGTGAAAAAAGAGGACTTCGTCCTGGCCTATGAATCGCTTGAAGACCGGGCCCCTGCCATGCTCCCTGGTGGGTACAACTCCAATCTGGGAGGCACGCCCAGCTCTCTGGCAGGTATACCGATGCAGAGCAACTTCCCACCCCAGTTCACCTTCCCGAATCCGAATCAGGTGCGGTATGGTCTAGCTTCTGGGCCGGGCTACGGAAAGGAGTATTGATGTTGATGGCAGGTCGGTCGGCAATGGCACATCGGTGAACCCTACCTCTCAACAGCCTTTATCTACACCGCCAAGGAGTTCGTCGAAAATGATCTTGTATGTAAATGGGAAAATTCATACGCTTGCTAATGCTGTCGTCCAAAATAAACTCGATGTTATTTGAACCAGTGGCGAGCAGTGTGTTGGTTGGTTCAGTGAGTCCTGACAAATTGGAGGAGCGAGTCATCGACACCGAGGCGCGGATGGGGTCAGTAAATAGAAAACAAAGCAATCCATTAGAGGATTCTCCCTGATATAAAGAGCAGTGGTCCTTCACGGCTGCATATGAATCAACTATGTTGTCACATCCGAAAATTCTAGTTTCCTTGGGTCTGGCCATCACTCTCCCCTTGGTAACCGGCGATGTCACCTTTCACGTGACGGGCTTCCCGGAGAAGGATGGGTGCGAGTTGGGGGTAGTGGTGAATGACCAGTGGACTCGGTTGTCCACCACGCCCGAGGCATTTCCCCTTTGGAGTGGCCAAGTATCGGGTGTGGATACCCCATTAGAGTATCGCTACGGTGTGTTGGATGAGGCGGGGAATGAGATAGAGAGGGAGAGTTTCACGCGAACTTTAGGCGACGGAAATCAGACCAAGAACGAGTTCTTCGACCGATCGAAAACACTGGTCAAAATCCCGGATATCCCCAATGTGTACGCCCCATGGGCATTCGACAGGCCGGCGATATTTGAAGACGGGATGCTAGGTACCATTCACCTAACCGCTGATCAGGACCAGGTGGACAGCATCCACGAAGCGCAGGATGATCCCCCTGATATAAAGGTAAGCATGAGGTTTGTGCACCCGGACTTCGCCGTCTCGCTAGAGCATGTTGGTTGGGGGATCAGTGGGCAATCCACAAGAGAGTTCGCCAAGAAGTCATATAAATTGAGCTTCAAGCAGTCCGGGGATTTCCTCTCCGTTGGGTCCATCAAGTTAAGGGCGGAGGAAACCGATCCGACCATGATGCGGGAAAAGCTGTACCTCGACCTGCTGCATTCCCTCGGCGTTGCCGCGATACAAGCGAACTGGGTCCGCCTGTATGTGAACCGCAAGCCCGTAGGCCTATTTACAATGACCGACGACATCGAGGCCCCATTCCTCAGGCGTGTGTTCCATGATGGTGATCTGAAGGCGCCAACCGGGGTAGAATTCGAGTGCAATGCCATCGAAGTCACCAACGAGGCCAACTTAGTCTATCACGGTATGGACGAGGATCATTACGACTTCACCGATGTCTATGTCATCAAGGAGGCACCAGAAGGTGATGCCGCGGCCAAGGCTGCTTTAATAGCTTTTACCAAAGCCATCCATGATTTCCAACCTACGACCGCCAGCCCGAGTGAGATGTCGGAGTTCAAAGCCGTTTGGGATTATCCTCATTTTCTTCGCGCCATGGGATTGGAATTCTTGGCCGGCGCCTGGGACAACTTCTGGTGGTCAGCCAGCAACTATCATCTGTACAAACCTCCCCACAGACCATGGTTCTTTGTCCCAACTGATTTTGATTACACCTTTGGAAACGACTATCCAGATGAGAAGCTACGTTCCTACCAAAAGTTCAACCAAGGGAAGATGCGACCACCCCTTGACAAACTCCTGGCCATCCCCAAGACCCGACACGACTTTGAGGAGATGCTGGAAAGAATCACTAATCATGCCTTCAATTCAGATGTTCTGGATGCACAGATTGATGGCTACCTGGAGTTGCTGAAAGAAGAGATAAGTTGGGATCGTGGTTTACCTCGGCTCACTTCGGGTAAGAATCTTCACTGGTCACTCAAAAGCGCGGTCGACAACATTGCCGGCCCAATACCTGGTAAGGAGTTCGGTCTGAAGCCATGGATCAAGGATCGAGTGAAATTACTTCATACTCAGCTAGGCCACCAGCATAACACCTCGGAACGATAGAACACTTTCAGGAGAAATAAAACAACTGTACTGTTTATTCATTTAACAAACACTCATCAATATACAAGGTTCCAAAAGTTAGTTGTTGAGATATCCGGCCAATGCTACCGCAACAACACTCAATACAGTCAGTGGATAGAAGTTCGATTCTCCGGCGTTAGAATGGTTGTTGTTAGTTGGGGTCGGGTTTGGATTGGCTGTTACTTGGGTGGTTGCTACTGGCTGGGCTGGAGTGTTTCCAGCATTGTTGCCATCTCCTTCGCTGTGGGTTGCCTCTGGGGTTGGCTGTGGGCTTGCAGGAGTTGGGTTATTGTGATCATTGCCAGCGTCACCGCCGTTGGCGGGTGTATTGTTACCATCGTTATGGCCGGTACCATTCGGATCATTGGCATTACCATTACCATTGCCATCACCATTATGATCGGCGGGATTGGCACCGCCATTATGATCATTGGGGTTACCACTACCATTGTGGTCATTGGGATTACCACTACCATTGTGGTCATTAGGATTACCATTGGCATTGGGGGCATTATCTCCATTGCTGCTACCGCCACCATTGCCGGCACCACAATATGCGGTTCCAGTGCCACAGAAGCCCCAAGTAGAACAGCATGAGCCTGCGGGGCATTCCACTCCATTACCACAAGTGCCGTCCAAGCTGACCGCAGCCTGAGAAAGGGAGGCCAAAGAGGCAACGAGAGTTACGGTTACGAGGGAGAATTTCATGGTTAAGTTAAGTTTAGATTTGCGGATAAATACAGTGATTTACAAGATGTAGTTCGATTGATATTCAGGATTTAGATGGTCTTTCTTTGGCTGTCGGTCGGGTCGCATTTATACTGAATCCCTCGCGTTGGGAAATTCATGCGAACCGAGTACCGTTCAAAACGGTTGCATGAATGTTACATCAGCAACCAGAAGCCTGGCGCAGTTCCTCTAACGCGAAGTTTGATGTGTCCGTCTGGTAAAATCACCCTTTGGCAGCAACAGCTATGCGAAATAGTGATGGCGGTTGCCATGCCACATTGGATAATCCCGAAAACGATTAGCTCACCGAGGTGCTCAACACTCATTCGATCGCCCTGGTAACTGGGAGAGTGTTGCGATTACGTAGTCTCCACCAGTATGTAATACTTACATCACGTAACGCTGTTGACCACCCTTGGACTTCCTTGGCCATTCATGCTCCGAACATAGTGTAGGTGACTTGACTAAATGTGCCAAGAGATTGAGGGAAGCATATACCGAAAAGGATAAATGGCGATATCACGTGATAGAGCATACGAACTCTACCAGTTAATGCATATAATCAGTTTAGATTGAATGTAAATATTCGTTTAAACAAATGCGGCTTTCAAATGGTTAATTGGGGGTATCATTTGGTCTTCATTGTTGATTGAGGTTTGTTAAAATATACAAAATTAGTTGATTGCAGTTAGTAGTATTGATGGTTTCTAGATTTTCCCATTGTCGAGCCGCCTGCTTAGCGCAGTGGTAGCGCGTCAGTCTCGTAAACTGAAGGTCGCCAGTTCAATCCTGGCAGTAGGCACAAATTTTACCTGGGCTGAAACGGAGGTTATTTTTAGACTAATTTATTAACCCATCTTCGCCTGATTAAGTAAGCTATATTAATGCAGGAACGGTGTGAATGGTGGCCGGAATATCACATGAGAATCATGATATTTTTGCCTCACACCAAACGTAAATAAACCTAAATCACATCGGTCAGAACCAAAATGGAGCCATCTATAATCGATCTTTTTCAGGGGCCTGCCATCGAAAGAAACAGGTGAATGGATTGTTCCCCACACAATGGAGCTTGCTTTTGCGTGCTCGAGAAACTTGCGACGAGGGGGATTTGTGATGTGGAGTAAATATCGAGGTTGTCCAAATCGGACCGGAAAGTATGGCAAAGCCAGGGCAGAGTACGTGATCACATGGGCATGCCATAATTCTCAACAACCCTAACCCTGACTGGCGAATCGATTTGGAACATTGCGAATACAGCGCGCATGCACATACCGGCCAGAACCATGAGCGGATTTGGTTTCAACAATACCAGGTATCACAACATCGTGAGATATAAACCTGCACTCCATGCATTCCTCAAATCTATTGCCGTCTCATGTGGGTCCTTAACAAATTAGCCTATGCCCTCTTTAGCATCTCCGTGATAGGGGCGGTGCCGTACGGAGCCAAAAGCCTCGACTTGCAGACCATCAAGACTCTCGTCATTTTCGGTGACTCCTTTAGCGATACGGGGAACGTCTACACCCTTTCCAACAAAACACATCCCCCCTCGTATTACTACAATGGCCACTTCTCCAACGGTAAAATGTGGCCTGAGTACGTTCAGGAGGTCACCACCTGGAGGGTCATCAATTACGCCTATGGAGGAGCGACCGGTAAGGTTTCGATTAAGATGGAACCATTTAAAGAAAGTTAGCTAACAGAAATCCATCCAGTCAACAATAATATCGTTCAGGGTTATACGGGTGCAAACTATGATATCAAAGTCCCCGGCGTAGCCCAACAGATTGAAGCGCACAAGGAGTATCTAGCTAAGAACCCCAAGGAAGTATCTCCGAATTCCACCCTATACGTCATCGAGGCAGCAGGGAATGACTACTTCTATGGAGGACCCTCCATCACCCCTGATTCAGTGGCCACTAATGTATACCAGACATCAAAAGTATTGTTGGAAGCACCGTTCTCTGGGGTTAACCTGCTGTACTTCAACGTCGCTTTGGACCACTTACCATACAACATGAACCAGAATGCGACGGTCAGAGACGAGGCCAGAGCAAACCGGATCCAGCAAAATTTAGCCCTCAAGTCCTTGATTCGCAGCAATATCAAGGTCAACGTGAAATTATTCGATTTGAATGGTTTTTTGGCCAGAGAGTTGGTCAGCCCCAGTCACGAAAGCGCAAATATCCCATGTGTCCAGCAACCAAGCACCCCTGGTGGGCAGCCTATCATATGTAATGCCCCCGAGAGAAAAGTATTCTGGGATATATTCCACCCCACCACCATTACCCATCATGCAATGGCCAAGGCTATCCTTACCACGTTATCTCGTTGATCCCAAAGCATTTATAAATCGTATCTTGATTCAACTGTCATGGGGGGGTTGGGAACTGTTGCTTAGTCCTTGATGGTTGAGCAATCTGACAAAGGCATCCGTCTTCATACTAAAGATATCAAGGGAGTGCTCAAATGATTACACTATGGCAGGATTCGGATATCAACTCCCTTGAGCCATAAATATATGCGCTCATTCGTAACAACCCCATAAAAACTTGTGTAATTTTTTCTACTGCATATGACCACTGTAGCATAATTTCGTGATTTTATTATTAACCCGGGTGATCATGGCAACGTTGTTCAATCGCAAATCCAAAATCAGCAATCGCCATATACACAGATATGCACTCAACCATAGATCTCTATACTCTAGCATACGGAGTCCACAAAATTGCTAAAGCAAAAAAAAGTGGGGGACTTGAAATGGAATAAAGTAAGGCTCTTGGTATACCACTTTGATTGTGGCCAATAATCTTGCATTAACCATGTATTTAAGAAAACTATGGTTGAGTGTCATATTTCAAATCCAAAGCAAGATGAAGCAGACTCATGAATGCCATGTAGAGTATATTCATATATGGGCTCACTGATATTAGCAAATCTATGATTTTATCCTTGTAATGCAACATTTATGTTGTGAGTTTTTGGAGTTGCTGGAAGTGATGAGGAGAACTGGTTGATTTTATGATTATCATGTCAAGGTGTATTTATGCTTTCACATTATAATAGTTTTGTAGGTGTTAAAAGTGATTGAGAGAAATAGCCTTGATATTTGAAGGGATTGCGACAAATAATGTATGTAACGTCCTGGAAAATGTTACAGCATTTGTTGAAGTGTATTTAGAAAACTCCAAGGGGGCATAAATATACTCCAAGAAAAGAATTTAGCAAAAGGACTGCAAAATATCATCATAATATCATCTGAATTCTAAGCTTCCCCAAGCTTACAACTCTCAATATCTCAGGTACTGGCTATTTGGCAGACAAGCAGACATATTTTCTAGCAGAAGACTAGGCTAAATAGCATTGATACCATATCTCGTAATAAGCTAACCACTACTTCCACAAAGAATCACAATTAAAAAAATTGAAAGAAAAACACCAGCTGAATGCCAGCAAATTATTAGATGAGTTCCAACTGTGGGATTTTTCATAGGGGCAGTATTGGTGCTCAAAGAACCAGTTATAGATGCTAAAAATATGCTAGTTCCCCAAGTTATTCAAAGAATTTGGGTGTATTGGAAGTGAGTAGCATCTAAATTGCCAATAACTCCCTAGACTTCAAGAGAATGGTCGATGGCTCAGGAACTAAATCTCAAGTCGATTAAAAATCCCGCAACACCCAGATGTTCAAACGAGAAATACCATTAGCTCAGGTGACCATTCATTCCAACAATCCGACCACGTCGGCATTTTTGGACTCTTGCCATCATGCCATGCTTGCCGCTAGATAGACGCGTAACATGATTCTGATTATACCTAGAATCAGCCGCATCACAAATGTCCTGATGAAATCATTATTTTATTTAGCATTCCATTGTTTGTGTTACAAAGGATGTTTCATCTCCAAATCCAAAATTCACTCCAGTAACCGACTCAGTTCTGGCAGTATTGGACATGCCAATGGTTCCCCTCGTTGAGATAGAAGTTTCCTGCACTGGAGACCCAGTACTTCTGCCCGTTGGAGGTAGTGCTAGGACCTCTCATGTTCTTCTGGATGTAGTTGGTAAGGCAAGCCTTCATTCTGAGGTCGACGGCTTGTCCCAAGGCATGGAAGGAAGTCTTCCCGTGGGGATAGATCTCGGCGGCCCCGGTGACTACCACAGGACACCCACTGCCCAACATGCTCTGAAGACCGACCACGGCATTCACGGTGGACACCTCCATCCCGGTCAAGCAAGTTTGGTCGACGTTTGCGTTGCGGTCTTTGCAACCAAGGTTCACCGAAATCCCACTTCTCGAAAGAACGTTCCTGGGCTCCTGCTCGTTAGTATAGCGAGCAGTGGGCTGATGGCGAGGGTTACATTCAAAGGCCATGGTTGCGCCGATGAAACCGAGGAGAAGGGTGGAGATAGCGGCTCTCATTGCGAAGTTGAGTTGGTGGTGCTCGGCAACGATGAGAATCGTACATATTTATAGCCAAGCACTAGGTTTCATTAGGCTTTCAGAACTTCCCACCACTGAAATGGTACTGCATGACGCAGCTAGATGCTTGTAATATTATGAGAGTCTTCTCGCTATTGGGTATTTGCAAAAGTCAATGGTCTGGGATTCTGTGTAGCTTAAGCTGGTTAGTAATAAACACTGTGAACTTTGGTGCGATCATCTCCGGGCACATAGATGCGGTTGACGAACCTAATGATTGCGGCTTCCTAGGTACACGTGCGTTACTTTTGTTTCTGTCCATCTGATTCGAAGCATGGAAAGTTAAATGGGTAGAGTGCTAAGGCTCAACTGGTTAGAATCAACACAATCAGCGAACCAAACGTTTTGTGGAACCATTCGGATAAAGTCCACTATATCGCTTCGTGTATGATTCTCATCATCAATGGAACAATCTTCAGGATTTTGAGATATTATCGGCTTCCCTGTTGTGGGTAATGATCATCGTACTACCACCCCAAGTGCGAAGTTCTGGTGCAGTAGAGCTAGAAACGAAATACTGAAATTGTTTTTACGCTCTCTTCCTAAATTAACCACTCACAGTCGGAGGAAATATCTATTGAGTTCTGCCTCTATTATAGCTAGAATGACGATAGTTTATCGGTCGCAGAGGGCCAAATTTCCCACCCAACTTCTTGTAAAACCGGGCTTCTCACAATATCTATTAGATGGAAGTTTGCTTTGACTTTGTTCCATAAACGCTATCCTACGTATGTTCTCAAATATAGAAAAAGGAAATATACTAGGGTGATACACAATAGGTGCATCAAGATGGAATCTTAACTTTATTTAGCATTCCATTGTTTGTGTTGCAAGGGTTGTCTCATTTCCCAAATCCAAAATTCATTCCTGTAGCCGACTCAGTTCTGGCAGTATTGGACATGCCAATGGTTCCCCTCGTTGAGATAGAAGTTTCCCGCGCTAGAGACCCAGTACTTCTGCCCGTTGGAGGTAGTGCTAGGACCTCTCATATTCTTCTGAATGTAGTTGGTAAGGCAAGCCTTCATTCTGAGGTCGACGGCTTGTCCCAAGGCATGGAAGGAAGTCTTCCCGTGGGGATAGATCTCGGCGGCCCCGGTGACTACCACAGGACACCCACTGCCCAACATGCTCTGAAGACCGACCACGGCATTCACGGTGGACACCTCCATCCCGGTCAAGCAAGTTTGGTCGACGTTTGCGTTGCGGTCTTTGCAACCAAGGTTCACCGAAATCCCACTTCTCGAAAGAACGTTCCTGGGCTCCTGCTCGTTAGTGTAGCGAGCAGTGGGCTGATGGCGAGGGTTACATTCAAAGGCCATGGTTGCGCCGATGAAACCGAGAAGAAGGGTGGAAATAGCAGCTTTCATTGCGAAGTTGAGTTGGTGGTGCTCAGCAATGATGAGAATCGCGCATATTTATAGCCAAGTGTGCAACATATATCAGGGCACTCTCGAAACTTCTCGATGTAGTAACGAGCACAGCATGGCTCAACAATATGCCTGTAGTATTATGAGGCATTTCCCGCTATGGGGTGGGTGATAAAAATGATTGAGTCAGTTATTAATAAACATCAGAAATCCTGCTACGATTCACTCCAGGTACAGGAAAGTGATAAATGAATGGGCTAAATGACTGCGCACATATACCGGGCGCTCTCAAGCACATCTGTGGGACCTGGGCTTCTACCTATATAATTCGAAGCAGGTATTTATGGAAGCGTAACTGTTGGAGTGCCGGAACCGAACTAATCATGCCCGGTGTAATGGATAGGACTAGGAGTAAAATGCTTGCCTATTATTGGAGTCAGTGAACTTCACTTTGTCGTAAACATTAATTCACTCCCATCGTGACTCATCATATCAATCGAATAAGAAAATTATGTGAAACAATTCGGATAAACTCTAGTGTATCACTTCGTGTACATTTC
Source organism: Basidiobolus meristosporus CBS 931.73 (assembly GCA_002104905.1). NCBI lineage: Eukaryota > Fungi > Basidiobolomycota > Basidiobolomycetes > Basidiobolales > Basidiobolaceae > Basidiobolus > Basidiobolus meristosporus. The sequence goes on from MCFE01000737.1 coordinate 26,960, forward strand.
TCTTAAATGATTGAGCCATATCCCAGAGTTAGCAATGCTACTAGCATTCCCAGTTTGGGAAATGATCAACGAATTACCACTACACGTGGGTAATTCTGGAAGATCTTGATCCAAATTGGGATGACCATCTGAATGTACCCGGACTCGAATTTTTGTGCAGCATCAATTAGCAAACTACCTGCACCTTGAAGCAGAAATTTGGTGACTGCGTAAAACACAAACTATCGCATCGTAGTCACACGTACCAAGCTAAAATATCTAGTTTTCAATTTATTAACATGCAAGTTATATGCTCAAAGATATTGCTTTTCGGTTCAACAAGCACCTAAGTCAGCCCATGCGTCAGTGCTACCAGGGGCCTGGCCTTGTGTCCACCACCTGGCCTGCCACAAGTGGTCACCATAAATAACCTTGGCAGATTCGGAGTAGGCAGTGTCTGGGCTCCAGGCCAGCACCCCGTCACAGATACCAGGGTTAGGAGTAGAAGTGGGGCTGAGGCTCGATGTAGGGGAAGTCACCTCTGGGCGAATGGTGATGGTTGGTCGAGCATCAAGCAAGTCCGTGCCATCGTACTGGCCTTGGTATGGGAACTCAGGGATTGTAGGGTATCCTGGCAGGTTTGCGACCAAGAGTTTCGGGCCACTTATGTAGCCCTCGTCTGAGCCCTTGATCTCGATATCGGCACAGTTCATGTAGTATTCACGGTTGCCCACCTTGTTGATCCAAGCCCAAGCGAAGACGACATTCTTGCTGGTGCCAGCCGACTTGGGAATAGGCACCGAATAGTCCAGACTGCCGATCAGACAATCTTCGTAGACAGTCTTCAGAACGGCAAAAGTCTTCCCTTCGTCGTAGGACACGGCAAATTGACAATGACCTCCGCTGTGAGTCGCGACTCCGCCAAGCTTGACCTGGATCTCCTTGCCAGCCTCGACAGTCTGGCAAGTTACCTCACTTCAGAAAAGGGGGTGATCTATCCTTTGTAGTTAGAGTCAGATGAATAGCCTGGAGTGAGGGTAGATCCGTCACTATACCCAGAAAGTGTAAATACTCTTTCGAGAGTGCACTAAGCCGGAGAAGGCCATCTCCAAATGGAGAATGCCTTGATTAAATGTATAGGATAATCGACCGAAAATAGTTGGAGCGATCGGCACTTCGGACCGCAAAAATTCTTTTACTTCTTCTCTTCCACGCTGCACGTTTCCGTTTGAATCCGTATCTTAGGATTGTTTCAGGATGTAGATACCATTGTGTAAGCATGAACTAAGCTGCTATTGATTATTCAGGAACAGAAGCTAAGATTTTATATAGAACTTCAGCACAATTCTTGTGAGTCTTCACATGAATGAATAGTAAGGTACCGGTGATGCTATGAATTGGAGATAATGTATTCCGGCATTGGAGAGGCGGCTAGGAATTTCCAAAGCACAGGTATACACATAACGCTTCGAGGAAAAAATACGTAGAAGCATATTGCCTACATAGCGTTTCTTCGTTTATTTTGGTAGGAAACAATAAATGTCAATACCGCGCTTTTTGGTCGCAAGTGAATTTCATCGAACTGGAGCCGCATTGTCGGCTTTAGATTGAGCCAACTAACAAATGGCACTCGCCAAAATTTTTTAGGATGCTTTTACAACTCAGATTCAGGACCTGGATTGATTGGAAGCAAAACCAATATATACAAATCACGGATCCGATCTAAAATAGATCTGGCTTATATTTTTTTAATGTTTCCAGAATGTGCCACCGTGATACAAAATGGATTCATCGGAAGCATCAAGATGGAATCTTAACTTTATTTAGCATTCCATTGTTTGTGTTGCAAGGGTTGTCCCATTTCCCAAATCCAAAATTCATTCCTGTAGCCGACTCAGTTCTGGCAGTATTGGGCATGCCAATGGTTCCCCTCGTTGAGATAGAAGTTTCCCGCGCTAGAGACCCAGTACTTCTGCCCGCTGAAGTTCTGCTAGGGCTTCTCATATTTTTCTCAATATAGTTAGTAAGGCAAGCTTTCATTCTGAGGTCGACTGCCTGTGCCAAGGCATGGAAAGAAGTCTTGCCATGGGGGTAGATTTCGGCGGCTCCGGTGACTACCATGGGAAACCCAATGCCTAGCATGTTTTGAAGGCAAACTAAAACATTCTGGTGGACACTTCCATCCCGGCCAAGCAAGTTTGGTCGACATTTGCGTTGCGGTCTTTGCAACCAAGGCTCACGGAAATACCGCTTCTCGAACGTTCCTGAACTCTTGCTCGTTAGTGTACCGAGCGGTGGGCTGATGGCGGGGGCTCCACTTAGGATGACTCAACTGCGTACTTGTAGCGTTCCCCCTCTAAGAGATGGTTGCATAAAATGATTCTGTGTAGCTTGAGCTGGTTATTCATAAATGCCATAAATTCTGAGGTAATCCACTCCGAGGACAGCGAAGCGGTAACTTGATGAGCCCAATGACTGCGAGCTTCCCAGGTACACATGCGTAACTTGTATTTTCATCTACCTGATCTGCAGTGCGGGAAGTTTATCGGGTCGAGTGCTGAATCTAGGGCAGGCACACTTAACTTTGTCTTGAATTGTCCGTCTACTTCGTGAATAACCCCGTATGCTGATCGAAAGTAAGATAGCCATTTAGATGGGTCGCTTCGCGTATATTTCTCATCATCGATTGAACAATATTTCGGAGTTCGGGATTCCCCGTTTGAAGAATGATCATCGTATAATAACTCTGTGTCGAATTTTGGAATACCAAGATACACAATAAGGCTATAGGAAAGAAGCAATGTCCCAACGCTCCTCTTCCTACATCATAAACATCTAGTTAAGTATAACCCTTATTGGGGTCAACCCTAACTACGACAAGATTGCTAAGTCGCTTTTTATATTTGATTGGTTGAATGAAAATTTGTGCCCCAGAAGTAAGTTCAACCCTCACTTTACTCCTTGAATGAAATCAAATAATTCCACAACACTCTCCTAGTCTGCTGTTGGGAGATATACCTGAGCGCACTATGAGGGGCGATATACCCAAAGTAAGGGGAAGCGGTTAACAAATCTATTTATACATTTATGGGCTTAGAATCGCTGAATCTTAAGAAAACCAGTACTTGCTACGAAGTAGCTGGAAAACACCTGACCTCTACATACGAACAGTGCATTTGTGAATATGTATTAGCGCTAAGCATCATCGCTTTTAGGATATTTCATTTTCTATGTTGCCACAAAAAATTGTTCTGTGAGTACACCAGGCTCTTGATATTGATAGCAAGTTAAATCAGCTTCTTTCCAGTCCAAACTCATCGTTATTAACCAGAAACTTCATAAATATAAAAATATTAAGTCATGTGCATTCTACCACCGCCTGAAATACATCAAAAATGATATTTGTGTCAATATCTAGGTGTTCATTTGTTTGCTAGTTTTTAATTCATTCACAAGTAAACTATATGCTTGAAAATGTTGATTTCCGGCTCAACAAGCACCTAAGTCAGCCCATGCGTCAGTGCTACCAGGGGCCTGGCCTTGCGTCCACCACTTGGCCTGCCACAAGTGGTCACCATAAATAACCTTGGCAGATTCGGAGTAGGCAGTGTCTGGGCTCCAGGCCAGCACCCCGTCACAGATACCAGGGTTAGGAGTAGAAGTGGGGCTGACGCTCGATGTAGGGGAGGTCACCTCTGGGCGAATGGTGATGGTTGGTCGAGCATCAAGCAAGTCCATGCCATCGTACTGGCCTTGGTATGGGAACTCAGGGATTGTAGGGTATCCTGGCAGGTTTGCGACCAAGAGTTTCGGGCCACTTATGTAGCCCTCGTCTGAGCCCTTGATCTCGATATCGGCACAGTTCATGTAGTATTCACGGTTGCCCACCTTGTTGATCCAAGCCCAAGCGAAGACGACATTCTTGCTGGTGCCAGCGGACTTGGGGATAGGCACCGAATAGTCCAGGCTGCCGATCAGACAATCATCGTAGACAGTCTTCAGAACGGCAAAAGTCCTCCCTTCGTCGTAGGACACGGCAAACTGGCAGTGGCCACCGCTGTGGGTCGCGACTCCGCCAAGCTTGACCTGGATCTCCTTGCCAGCCTCGATAGTCTGGACAACCTTTCCTTGCTCGTAGCCCTTGCATGGATAGATGCCCAGAGGATCGACCATGTTGTAGTCAGGAATGCCGGTGAACGTGGGGTTGTATTTTGAGTGACGCGGAGGCGGCTGGATCATTTCCATATGGGCTGTGACCACTGCAGCAAGACTGGCCAAGGCAGCGCCGGATTGGAGAAATTTGGAGAAAATCATACTGGAGGTCAACTCGTTGATGGGGTACACAAGAGAGTAGCCCAAGTATTTATACACACAGTCTGGCCACCCGAGGCTCTCAGCACCACCACGGCGACCAGTGGGTATGGGCATATCCACACACAACCACCCATTGTGAATGTTACACCGAACTTTACTTATTCCAATAAGTCAGAGCTCCACTCTAAGCCGCTAGAAGACCCTATTCAATTCAATAAGAAAAAATACTGCGTAAATTACTTCAGTTCAGAAAAGGGAGCAAAATATACATGGCAGAGTCAAATGAATGGTCTAGAGTGCGGGAAAACTCACCACTATACTCAGAAAGTGTATATATCTCCCTTTGGTGGAGGGGAGGGAAGGGCTACTTAGCTTCCAAAAAGATTGGACTCGTTGGAGTAAATGTCCAGGACAATCGGCCGAAAATAGCTAAAGAGATCGGCACTTCGGACTCCGAATATTCTTCTATTTCTGTGTACACCCATACTTCACACTCCATCCTACCAGTGGCTTGCTATTTTGCTCGTATAAATCAGTATCCTTTTTGCCACCATATGTGGAGTAGCTTATTCCGGAATAGAGATCGTCAGGGAATTAGGGTCGGCAGTTAGAGTTGTTGAACCTACCAAAACCACCATTATAAACGTTTGCGAGTGTAAATATTAGCAGCATATCATGTCAGTGATAAGATCTGAGGTAACCGGGAGACATGGTGCTCGTAAAGCCACTTAGATTATACATTTACCACCAAGAGGTCTTTCACGAAAGCGGCGTACCATGTAATTTGGCACTTGGTGTGAATGAATTTACATTCTCGGAGTACGATTGAAAATCCGAACCTTCGACCGCGGTAGGTATATGTTTACAATATACACATCAAACACTATGCTACTCCCCAGAGAAAAGTGCAAAGACATTACAGCATCCTATCTACCAGAGAAACCACTCGCTTGAGTCACTCTTTTCACCTAAATATTCATCGCTTCTCGTACATAAATTCTAGTTTCCAATTGTTAAATATTTATTTCCGCTTGTAGATTGTAGCTCTTAACGGCATGCGCGCATGGGGTTGGAGCTGCTGACTGCGGCACACTTGTTGGAGCAACACTGGCTGTTGCTGGTGCAAGAATAGCCTACCTTCTTACAAGCGGCTTCGGACTGGCTGGCCAGGAGAACGGTCATGAGAGCACCGAGGAGGAATGTCTTGAAGTTCATTGCGGATGTCTTTGAGAGTGGAGTGATTTTTCTTTTGATGGGGAGTTTACTAGCACAAAGGTCATTTATATAGTAATCTCAAGGGGCAATGGATCCTGAGTTGGTGACCAATATGCAGTTCGGGTGGGAATGGATACCGCTTGATTTGGTTGTTCTACGTTACGCGTGAATACGTGTGTTCAGGTTAAAGGCGAATTTAAGCCTTGTGGACGATAGAAAGAAGAAAAACGGCCCTTGGCGTGTGTAGACCATCATCATGTATTAATGTAAGAATCTAGTACAGTATTTCACAGACGGCTGATATAGAGAATGTAGCTAACCTCACCCACCAGTGAAAGAATGGGTTAAATTGCGGAGCACAACGACAAGGTCTTTGTAGTAATTAGGGATATGACACAAGGCTTTGAAATGAGTCAGCAGTTGGAAATTGCTGCATACGATAGTAGTACAAGGTGCAACCCTTATCGGATTGAAATCGTTTCATGAGATGTATCAAGATTGTTTACTAGTTCCCATGAGTCATACGGCCCTAGATGATTCTTACTTCCACAAAGAATAGCTTAAATTCCCATGTGCAAAAGGAGTCTCCATGTTCTTTACTGGGATTAGGATATAGCCATTACATATATAATATTTAGTATCTATCCTTCTTCATCTTCTCAGCATATTCGAATAGCCTCTATTAAGCACAGTAATCGATTATTTTCAAAGCAAGCGCATATTTTTATTGCGAGATGTCCACAAAGGCAAATATTGAGTTGATTTCCGCATTAAACCTATTCTTTGTTGGGGTATATAATATATAATCACATTCTAAGTCACTTGACTTGTTGTCGAACGTAATGGGGTTATCGTAGGAAGGACACTGTGGGAAAAAATAAGAATTAAGGAAAGCTTCATGGCAGCATCGGCTTTCCGAAGTAGCGGAACAATAAATGGTACGACGCATGATACTGCCTATTCATAACGGTATCGACATTCCGAGGTAGTGATTATCAACTAGTGGCACAACACACAGATGGACTGATCCTCAGTGACCGAGGATGGTGATCATTTCATATTTAAGCTAGTTTCTATGGTTATTAAATGTAGCTACTATTAAGCACGGCAGTCCCATATTTTCATAATGCATAATCATGAACAAGCAAGAAAACTTCAACAGTAATGGGTGCAATGCGTCTTTTCTACCACTTTATTTTGACGAAGGCAAGTAGATTTATTACTCTGAAAAATGGTAGAATATAGTTAAAGGGCAGACTTCTGTAGGATTTCCAGTCTAACGACAAGCACGCATGGGGTTGGAGCTGCTGACTGCGGCACACTTGTTGGAGCAACACTGGCTGTTGCTGGTGCAAGAATAGCCTACCTTCTTACAAGCGGCTTCGGACTGGCTGGCCAGGAGAACGGTCATGAGAGCACCGAGGAGGAATGGCTTGAAGTTCATTGTTGAGGACCTGCAAAGTAAGTTTTTTCTGGTGTTGAAAAACTCACCAGCCTTGAGGCCACTTTTATAGCAATTGAGGTGAGAAAATCCAGCGTGAGAGCCATCTGCATTGTGATTTCACTCTGTATCACAGGCCGTTGGTAAGCAGCAAAGTGTACAGCGGGGACGCGACTAGCTGAGCTTGCTACAAGTACATTGGACAAAGGCAATGAAATGCTCAAGGATCCTGAAAGTATACAGGCTGCGTTTTATTTTAATATTTAGTATCTCCAATATCCTTGTCCTCCTTGAATGAAAGACAGTATTCTCGTTTATAGTCGGCTCTGTTCCACCAATATCACACACCAAGTGAAGTTAAGCGGTAAAATGCATATTCATATACGACGAGTTTTGCCAGGGAGCACCATGCTTTACTGATGGTAATAGTATTGGTCTGTGTGGCTTTAGATGGAGGAGAGAACGGCTACTATTGTAAACACAATAGTAGGAATCGTTGTTTTAGGATATATCAGTGTAACAAAATACAATCAATAAGTAGTATTAAGTATTGACTAAGCCTATCTATCAACGACCAAGAGGATTGCACTAACAATATCAACGATTAAGAGGATTGCAATAAGAGTTTATTGGGAATTAGGGGAACATATTACCGCAAACCATCAGAGGTAGCCACAATCCTAGGTTTGCAAAGGCAATTCCGTAAATCTGGCGCTTCTGCTTTGGTTCGACTAATTTTCCCTTGAACTGGTGGGAGTCTCGGAAAAATCATGTCGGCTAAATGTCTGTACCACACGAGTTCAACGTGGCTTAATGTTTCAATCTCTTGGTTCTACCCAATATTGCATTATTTGTCCCCATATCAGGTAACTCACACTATTTCTGGATCCAAATGTATACCATGGCTCTGTAAGCTGCGTGATGATGGCTCTGTAAGCTGCGTGATGATGGCTCTGTAAGCTGCGTGATGATGGCTCTGTAAGATGCGTGACCATATCAGCTTTGATCCACATCAGACTTGACTCATCCATCAAAGAAACTAAAATATCATTCAGATCTGCAGATAACATCCAGGATATTCGACACATATGACAACACTCAAATAAGGACTTTGTGAGTGATGCACATTTCCGCTATTTAGCTATAAAAGTGTAATTATCCTGGGAAAATTCTCAGCCTTCGTATGGAAGTGGGACCAGAGCTCTAAGACAAGACTCTCATTACCGACAATGTATCTTGAGAGCTGTATTGACTCTGCGTGATATTAGTGGAGTTACGCGGTGCATGCGTTAGGTATGACCATCCGACACATGCTTGGATGTTTTGCCTGATGATCATTCTATGGTGAGTTAGAGAAACCAGCGGTCAAGAAAAATCAAAAGGATAAAACACTACTAGCACACCATCGTCAAGCCAAAACAGGTAGTTTTTGATTCTCTTTATATTTCCATAACCTCTCGAATTTCACTTCATTTTCTTCCGCTAGGGCTCATAATGACGATCATCGCTGTCAATACACTAGCCGCATCCCTTGAATTTTAAGGTACTGGAGCTAGTACTCTCTACAGGAAATGAAGCCACTCAACTGTTATCTTAACTGTGATTGGTGAAGACCGACTTTTGCTGTGACACAGACATATTTGGCGGCTGGTGCTACCTGAACTCTGACTGTAAGTGCAAGAATATAGTTGAAGTAGCTGTTGATAGGTACATTGATTCCCGCAAGCTTTACGCTAATAATTTGGTTCCTGACTGGTAAAGAAAATAATATGCCCAGCTTATATTATAAAATCATTCATTTGTACCTTGCCATGAATTCTTACAGACATATGTAAAAGATATTGCATTTGCTCTGTTGGAATGAGCCTCATAATTCTTGTGGTGACTGAGAGTGCCTATGGTTCTAGCAGGCCCTATAATATATTATGGAATGAGTAGCTTTGCTCCATATCACAATGTAAAGTATCCCCTGTGTTTCAATTATTTAGGGGAGGGAAAGTCACCAAGGTAGGTGAAATATTTATTTGAGTTCAGCCAAGACTAACTAAAAATATTTAGGGTTAGGGGGGAGACAGTCACCAACAGGTGAAATCTTTATTTCAGTTGAAATAAAGAAGCCAGTGCTACTGTTGTAGCTTTGATAAAAGAATGTGTAGCTGAGGGGAGTTTGTAGGTAAGTTAATAAGAAGTGATGATAGTTCTTCAGTGCTCAAGACACTGTTCAGTGGGAAGGGGGGTAGCAAGAGAGGTAAGAATGACTTGTGAACAACATTAATTAGGGGAATGCAATAAGGATTGATATTCATCATAAAGGGAGTGTGCTGCTGCAGATATTGCTGCCAAACGTCTGTCAAGTCCTTCAGGTAGGCCAGCTTGGGTTTTTCTGAGTGCAGAATATAATGAGCAAACTTCTTGACTTCATGATCTCCAAGTATAGTTCTCCAGCAGGAGCCAGGTGTAGTATGGTGTGTTCTCTTCCATGCCTTAATCAGTGGGTTGTTGCAGTGGTGAAGTCTGAAATATAATCTGGTTCTAAGGTAGAGAACTCTGACCTTATAGGGCATAAACCCAAAAGCACCAAGAATAGCATGTCTGTAGGGGCATTCAGGCAAATGAGGCACCAAGGAAGTAATGCACCATACTGCAAACTTGTCAAGCTTAGTGCAGTCTCTAGAAGTAAGAGAGAGAAGTGGTAAGCCAAATTCCAGGACAGGGAAGACAAACTGCTTGAGTAGAAGGAGGCAGCTGGAAGCTGAAGTTGTAGGAGGGGTACCTGTCTTGCCAGGATTATTCTCTTCTTCAGGTGTGCTCCAGAGTCTAGTCCAGTAGGAAGGAAAGGAAAGCCAAGATATGTAGCAGAAGCCTGGGCAGGTAGAGTGGAGCTCTCCAAGTTGATAGGGCAGCCCAAAGGTACTGTCTTTGCAATGGAAAGCTGGAGATTATTCTTCTGCAGATACTGGTGGATGGTCTGGGAGTCTTGTTGCACATTGTAGGAGGATATTCTGATGTCATCAGCAAAGAGGGTACCAGACAGTCAGCTGAGAGTCTTGGGAAGTCAATCAAGAAGATGGCAAAGAGTATAGGACCAAGCACAGAGCCTTGAACCACTCCATTAGGAGCTGAGAACACAGCTGATTGCTCACTTGGGTGCAGAATTCTTGCTTGTGGATCCAGAAACAGAGACCTGACAAGGAGGGTGAGAGAGGTACTGGAAAAGCATTGCAACTTGGACCAAAGCAGATTTCTGTCAACTGAATCAAAGGCCTTAATAATATCAAACAGAACAGAGGGATACTTGCACTGGAGAGAGTGATCTTGGCTAAGTATGACTGCATATTCCAAGGAGAGGCCAGGAACAAAGCCAAACTGTGCAGGATGAAACTTGAGGGAGTCCAAGTAGAGCTCTTGAGCAAGCAGAAGCTCAAGCACCTTTCTGCAGGTGGGCAGCAGAGATATTGGCCTGTAGGAGCTAGGATCCAGGTGCTTTCCTTTACCCTTGTACAGTGGCAGAACATTGGCAAAGGACTGTTGTATCCAAGAGAAAGTGTAATAAAACTCTTGAATGGTTTAACTGAACCAAAGGGACAATTAAGTGCAGAATCTTAGAATTGTCAGAGAGTGGCGGAAATATTAGCAGAAAAATTCTGATCTAATATTGGTCTTGGATATAGCTGGGTTGGCTATAAAGACAATGATATTTGTTTGCTAGGCAGGCTAGGCTTGGTGTTCTTTGGAGTGCTAGATATACTAGGCTTGGATAGAAACTAGAACGGAATTGTTGGATTCTTATTTTTGCTGAGACAGAATCTTAATTTTGTTGAGATACACACTAAACCAAAAGGTTCAGTAAACTTTATTTATACTTTTCTGATCAAGTTGAATTAGTAAGCACCAAGGGACTGGATTGATTGAGATAAATTTGGGTGTTCATAGGTGCATAAAATAAATGAAAATTACATCATCAATCAACTGATGTCTTGGCAACTGCACCGTGGTTGGAGAGATCTCAGATGACTAATCACCTGGGAAGGCTTGGCAGATAGGTTGATAACGTAATGGCCATTTGAAAATAGATCAGGTGTGATAGCTAAAAATAGATTCTGAGGTGGGATAAAATAAACTGTAACTGGGATTTGTTATGTTTGGGTTAGGGAAAATCAGTTAGGGTACTAGATTTTCAAACGGAGTAAAATTGGCTAAGTTTTAAATGTTGATGCACAACATCACTTCCTTCCAGAAGAGGAGTTTTTTGATACCTTCTGGGTTCCTCTGCGGCTCCAATACTGATCAATAATGGCAACATCATCAAAGTTGGTGTAAGGTTCCCAGGTGTTGTGTTTGGCATCATAGCCTTTCCACTTGACTAAATAAAGGCAATTTGGTTCTTCTCCATCATGGTCCACAATAGCTTCAACTTCATAGGATTCCGAAGTTACTGGGTCTTGAGAAATAAGTTAGAGTGAAGAAGGTGGAAAGTTTTTGGGTAGCAGTGCTCCAGTGTTATCCTGAAGTACATAAGATCCTCCAGTAGTGTGTCTGACAACCTTGAATGGTCCTTCATACTTGGGGTCAAGCTTAGATTGCCGGATTGGATCTAGTGTCATGACATATGACCCATCTGGGAAGCTGCTGTTCCTGTGTCTTGAGGCGTATGTTGAAGTCATCTTTTGCTGAGAGGCCTTACTTCTGGCACTGATAGCAGGGTAGACAATGTTGGTAAGGTACTCAAGCCGGTTCTTTAGCTTATCTGTATTCAAACTTGCTAACTCTGTATTCTGGTAGTCTCCAAAGTGGTTGTATCTTCTTCCAAACATCAAGGAAAATGGTGTTGATCCATGTAGAGCGGCAATTTTGGTGTTGATAGCATATTGTACAGTTGGAATGTACTTGTCCCAATTCTTCTTGATACCTTTGATAGATTTCCTGATGATGTTCACTGAGGTCTGAACATGTCTTTCAGCCAGTCCATTAGCTTTGGGATGATATGGAGTGATCAGACGGTGATCAATGGCGCTATTCCGGCAAAGGGCTGTGATCACGTGATTCACAAATTCTGTTCCATTATCCGATTGAATGACCTTAGGGAATCCAAATAGGCAGAAGAGCTTGAATAGTTCTTGTGCAATAGTGGCAGCATACTTGTCTGGGATAGTTTTGAGGAAGACAAAACGTGTGCAGACATCCACAATTACAAAGAGGTAGTGATTACCATCATCACTAGTGGTGAAAGGTCCAGCTAGATCAATTGCAATATGATCCATAGGAAGGCTTGCATGGATGGGGCTCAAAGGGTGAAATCCATGGCGGCTGATATTGTAAAGTTGACATTCTCTGCACGACTTGACAAATTCTAAGCAGTCAACTTTGATATTTGGCCAGTGATATCCATCAGAGTGTAGCTTCTTCATAAGTGTGTCAGCTCCAAAGTGGCCAAGTAAATGACTCCTCTGTATCAATGTTTTCCTTTGTTCTTCAGGTGGGACTTTCCAAGTTGCTGAATCCAGTTGAGGAATTATTTTGGAAGTTGTAGAGAGTTTACTGATTACATCAGTAATCACATGTCCCTCCCAAGGTGAAGTTGGAAAAAGTCTTGACAGGTGGTCAGGAAGGATGTTGAGAATTCCTGGGCGATGAATAACTGTATATTCATAATCAAGTAGAGTATCAAGCCAGTTGGTAAGTATTGGAGTCAGAGTCTTCTGAGTGTGGATATAGACAAGGGCTTGGTGGTCAGTGTACAAGGTAAAAGGATTACCCCATAGATACTGATGAAACTTCTTCAAGGCAAAGACTATGGCAAGTAGCTCCTTCTTGGTAGCAGAGTAGTTTCTCTCAGCAGGTTGTAGGGACCTGGCTTGGAAAGAGATCCAGTGAGGCGGATTTTGGTCTTCATCTTGATAGAGGACTGCCCCTAACCCAACATTAGATGCATCCGTAGCAACAACAAAGGGCTTAGTAAAGTCTGGGTAGGATAAGGTGGGTGCTTGTGGAAGCAGTTGGCAGAGTGACTCAAAGGCTTGGTCATGAGTCTTGTTCCAGGCTGAGGTGAGATCAGGGCTATGGTGCAATGCATCTAAAGGGGCACTCAATGAGGACATGAGTGGTATGTTAGGGGGGAGGAAAGTCACCAAGTGGTGAAATCTTTATTTACTTATGACAAGTATCTAAAGAAGCCAAGTTAATCTGAAGTTATTCCTAGAAAGCTAGGTCTGAGAGATATCTTCCTGGTAAGCCAGGTCTAAGAGTTGAGAGGCTGAGTGGTACTATATTTCCTAGTTAGCTAGGTCTGAGAGAGGTTTCCTGGAAAGCCAGGCCTGAGAAGTGAGAATCTGAATATATCTGAGCTAAGTTATACTGGTTTGCGGTAGCTGAATTGTGGCCGGAATGGCCAGTAGACTGGGGGAACTGAGAGGAATTTCTGGGCGATCACTGGCCAAATTTACTAGGCAAATCTGGCCAATTAGCATTTCAAGGATTTCAGCCAATCAGAGCCTTTACTTTGCCCGATGGTTGATCAAGCCATCTCCCAATGAGCACACATCAATTTATTGATCAAATTTTGCTGGATCCAGGATTTGAACCCACAACCATGGGTATGGAAGGGGGAGGAAAGTCACCAAGTGGTGAAATCTTTATTTACTTATGACAAGTATCTAAAGAAGCCAAGTTAATCTGAAGTAATTCCTAGAAAGCTAGGTCTGAGAGATATCTTCCTGGTAAGCCAGGTCTGAGGGTTGAGAAGCTGAGTGGTACTATATTTCCTAGTTAGCTAGGTCTGAGAGAGGTTTCCTGGTAAGCCAGGCCTGAGAAGTGAGAATCTGAATATATCTGAGCTAAGTTATACTGGTTTGCGGTAGCTGAATTGTGGCCGGAATGGCCAGTAGACTGGGGGAACTGAGATGAATTTCTGGGCAATCACTGGCCAAATTTACTAGGCAAATCTGACCAATTAGCATTTCAAGGATTTCAGCCAATCAGAGCCTTTACTTTGCCCGATGGTTGATCAAGCCATCTCCCAATGAGCACACATCAATTTATTGATCAAATTTTGCTGGATCCAGGATTTGAACCCACAACCATGGGTATGGAAGGGTTAGGTAGGGTTAGGGTTAGGGTTAGGGTTAGGGTTAGGGTTAGGGTTAGGGTTAGGGTTAGGGTTAGGGTTAGGGTTAGGGTTAGGGTTAGGGTTAGGGTTAGGGTTAGGGTTAGGGTTAGGGTTAGGGTTAGGGTTAGGGTTAGGGTTAGGGTTAGGT
>MCFE01000738.1:0-41057 GCA_002104905.1 Basidiobolus meristosporus CBS 931.73
TGCTTGGATGGTGCGCGCAGTAATGCTCGACTTACCGAACGTTGTCTAGAAGGCGCGGTGTGGTCTTGTATACTTTCCCGAGGGTGGTTTTACATTCACAGATTAAGGGTATGTAAGTGCTGAAGGTAGTTAGTCAAGTTGTTCCATAGATCCAAGAACGAAGTGGTCACTTCAGCTACCTTCCGATATCGAAACCAGCATTGGAGGTTAATAAACCGTCACCAAGCTGCACCTTGTTACTTTTTCCTATGAAGGTAACTTTAGTGCTGGAGCGGAAGAAGGGCAACTAACTCTTCGTTACCATAAAGAGATACAGCGTTGAGCTCTTTGGTGGCACAAACCCAAGAAAACGAATCGCCAACAATGGCGCGACACGTCCCGCACTGAAATACTAGCGGTGCTGACACATCTTGAGACTCGGCTGCGTTATCAACACTTGTGGTTATGTCCCTATTTAACGGGGCTGTCTCCTCTTCTAACTGTGGTGGCCAGCGGGATTCAGTTGGCTCAATCTTGGTTCGTGATTCAGGTCGAGAAGTCAGCATTTTAACAAGTTCAAGTTACTTTGCTGTAACGGCTCTGCTAAACCCTATAATCTGGGGGTTGTTATTTGTTTAATTTTCGGTCAAAACTAGTGCTGAGTCGCACGACTTATTGGATCTTGATGATGATGGTTTTGAAGGGTGAGTCTATATCTTCACCCAATGGATGCCTTGTATGAATATCATTGATCATTGGCGAGTGTGGTGAAATATAAATGGGTTACTAAGACACATTGGCAGTTGGATTTTGAAGGGCTTCTGTGGAACCAAAGCAATATGAAAGTTGCACTTCTTGGTGATGTGATGCCGGTATGTCCCAAAGCCCATTGCTATACTGTATTACCAACTGACCTGAATGCCAGGGGCGACTTTTCAATCATTCGTTGGGATTGCCCTCCGAGGCTGCCGGAATGACCGCCGACGACTTCGAAGAGTGTTTTCCCGAGCTGCTTCAAGAAGACCCAGACAGGATATGGGGAAGCGTGCTGCCGGTACTGGAATCATGTGATGTTAGAATCATCAATCTGGAATGTGCGGCAGGTACCAAGGATCCCGAAAACGACGCTTACTCCCACTGTATGCATCCCGAAGTGGTAAATAAGCTCCTCAAAGGAAAAGTCGATATGTGTTGCTTGGCCAATAACCATGCACTTGATATGGGGCCTGCAGGATTGAAATCGATGGTTACCGCCTTGAATGCCTCTGGTATCAAGTGGGCTGGGGTTGGCAAACTTGGGCAAGCGCGTAGAGCTTGCAGATATAGTTCAGTCGGCCTTCTTAGCTACGCCGATCACTTCATCGAGTGGGCGGCGACCGAGAACTCGATCGGAATCAATTACTTCGACATCGCGGGGTTCACCGTCAATGGTACTGGAAATATCAATCGGCAACGAGTCACAAGCATTAGTGAGATAACGAAGATGGTTGAGACCATTCGTTCCCAGGTCCAGCTGGTTGTGGTTGGGATCCACTGGGGCGATAATTTTACCTGGCAGCCACCTCGGGTTTTCCAAGAGTTTGCCAGAGCGTTGATTGATGAGAGTGACATCGACGTTGTGTTTGGCCACTCGGCTCACCATGTGCAAGGCGTCGAGATATACAACGGGAAGGTTATCCTGTATGGATGCGGAGATTTCCTGGATGATTACGATGTATATGTGAGAGCGCTCAAAGCAGGGAGACAACTCTCCAGCGATGAAGACAGTGATGAAGAGTCGGAAGAAGAGCCATTTGATTTTGAGCCCTTTCGGAAGCACCGGAGTGACCTGAGCTTCATGTATATAATACACACCGAGGAAACCAATCATGGATCATGCGTTATTCGTCAACTGGAGCTCATCCCCACCAGAATCCAAGATTTACAAGTAAACCTTGCCGAAGGAGAAGATCGCCAGTGGGTTATTGACAAGATGAGTAGTCTCTGTGAAGAGCTTGGAACTCACGTAGAACCAACCGAAACGTCCCTTCTAATTCAAGTTTCTTAGCATGCAATAAATCCCCCCCCCCTATACACTAGAATATCGAATTTTTTGATCACAGATTAAGCTGCTCTACACAAATCCAACAACGATCGGTGAAAAATCAATGAGAAAAAGAAAAAAAGACTGGTGAGATACGAGTTGGGAAGTTAGCTCTAGCCTCGGTAGCAGCAGAATTTAGGTACACCTCCAAAGCAGAACGTAAAATGACTTCGACTAGACTGGACGGGCGCAAGTCTGACGAAATCCGTCCCCTGTACTGCTCACAGAGTCTGTTGAATCGTGCTGATGGCTCCGGACGTTTTGAGCAAGGTGCTAAACAACCGAACCCCTCGACTGTAACCAAAGTTATTAATCTTGTAAGCTAATAGGTAAATCGGCGGTTCTTTGCGGCGTACACGGTCCCATGGAGGTAAAAATAAACCAAGAGCAGCTCGACAAATCAACCCTGGAAGTGAACTTCCGACCCATGGTTGGCTTACCTGGAACTCGTGAGAAGAAATATGAAACGGTGATCCGGAACACCTTCGAAAACGCCATTCTCTCCGGACTACATCCCCGTACACTTATCCAGATGAATGCTCAAGTATTGTGGGATGATGGTTGCGTAAGAAATATGCTTTATTGTTCGCATATCAAGCACACATAAGGATTTATGAATTTTCCGGTAGGTTCTTGCAACGGCTATCAACGCAGTTACTCTGGCGCTGATTGACGCTGGTATTCCTGTCAAAAACATCATTTCTGCCTCCACCTGCCTTATTGATGGTGAAGGACAGCTGGTTATCGACCCTACTTTGAAAGAACTCGAGGTAAGCCAGATATGACACTGCCTAGAAACCCAACTAAATGTATTCCACACTAGACTCCCAGCTCGTCAATCCATACATTTGCTTTTGACAGTACAACCCAAGGGGTGGTTTTCTCGGAATCTATTGGTTCCTACTCTGAAGACGACTACTTTAGATGCCTAGAGATATGCTGTGCCGCTGCCACCAAAATCCATGCGTTCATGAGAACCGCTCTCGAGAAAAAGCTTGAAAAAGAGAATCAATACTGATGAATGATACCCTTGATCGATACCTCTTCACTACTTATAGAACAATACCATTCAAAGCACGAAGTATTGCCTCTCCTTAGCCTCGTATTGTTGGAGGTATTCTTTTCAAAGCGTGTATCCACCGCAATCTTCTACTCAGGTTATGAGGATTTGATAGGACTTGGTTAAATGAAGCGCTTAGCCTGCTGCGAAAGATACAGCTGCCAAATGATTATGACTGGTTGGCTTACATAGTGCCAAAGAACTAGCACACTCTAACTTAATTGGTATTAATTGCATAAGACTGAGGTTCGTGTTCGTAATCCATCTGGCCATTCGAAATAAGCGTTTGTGGGCACACAGCTGAAACAAATCATCTAGAAAGCTAGTGCCGTAGCTGAAACCAGCATGCATTGCATATATCGATATCTATGATACGTGTCTATTGGTGAATGCAGGATCTTGATTTGGTCACCTTGCTGAGGAAGGTGATCCAAATGCGTAGTAGATTGGGCTGGTGAACAATGAAATGCTTGTGAATGCGTAGTACCAATTCGCATCCAGTGAGGTCATTGTATTTGCAGCAGGGTACTAGGGTAATCCAAGTAATTGGTACATACAATGGAATCCAGTGTGGGTGATCCCACCTACGTCATTATCTAGTCGTCGTCATCCGTATCATGAGAACAGGTGGAGATCCGTAGATTTATGTATAAACACCCTAGTGCTGTAGTAAAACCAGTCACTTCAATCAGTGCAAGTCCACTTTGTCAACACAGCCTTGATTCCCGCATATCTAACCTTTCTAATTTCAAAGCATACGAATCAGCCAATCTTTGAGTATGACCTCCCTTCGTACCTATGGAGTGGTATCTCTACTGTTCATTACGTCTTACGCTTTCTCGTTATATTCCATCTTTACCAACACTTGGCTCTGGCGCAGAGCACCGGCACCATTGAAACTAAGCGAAAACTATGGCCTTTGGCGGAAGTGCAATCCTTTCGGTACCTGCAGGCCTTACCCTGACGCGGACCAAGGTGACTGTGTGGATGATGCGTATTGCAACAAATGGCACGTCGCTCAGGCTGGTATGGCTGTATCGGGGATTCTAGGTGGCATGATTATCATAAGTTTGCTCGGATTTCTTTTTGCAAATTATGCTCGTAGAAGCAAAGGCTGGAAGCTGGTAACATTGCTCCTCACCACCCACGGTAAGTTTAACCCAAGAGTCGGTCACGGTTCACTGGCTAATCTTTTTTCCATCTGTGCTAGCCATTTGTCAGATTATCTCCATGTCCTTGATCGCAAACATATCCAACAACTATTTCCACGTCGGAACTACCTACGATATATCTTTTGTTTCTTGTATTGTTAGCTGGGTTCTAGATATCATCATCGCAGTAGCTCTGGGCACAATCGCCGTTACCAGCCCACCGGCCTACCATCCTATAGATTAAACCACTCTGGGCGTTTTACATCCAGTGTTCATGCGAGTCAACATTTCTCAAAAATATCTCAATATCTTGGTATACACTAATAAACACATAATACGAGCATTTCCAATCGCACAGGGTGGGCTATTCAGCATTCAAAACCCCCGAGACTCGGATCACGCTCTTGTTCCATGTGTTCGTAGCACAACGTTTCTACAAAATATCGGAGTGTGCTAGGCTCTGGTTCAACAGCAGTCGATTTCCAACCGAAATAATCTGACTGCCTCGGAAAGTATCAGCAGACCCTGCAATCTTCTCCAAACGTGCCTTGAACCTGCACATGAGATGCTGTGCAGTCCCCATCATTGCACGCATTGCTTTTGTGCATATCCACATACGGTGTTCGGAGATATCAACAAGCACCAGAGATTGGCTGTGACAGGAATAAATGGAATATCTAATGCTGTTTCATCGGTATTCTACAGCAGCGGAAGATCTCTTGGACAAGACACATTTGAAATGATATCGCGTTCTACGAGCCAGGAGCTGTTCGCTCCGTTCGAGATATCGTCCGAAGCTCTATTGTCGTCCACCTGTGGTCCATAAAGGTCAAGAGATGCCTGAGTGCGGTTGTCTGGGAATCTGCCCATGAGTTATTCTGGTTTTAGTATCCCTTACACAAGGTGGACGATCTTGCTGCTCTTCAAAGACATGATCTTCATGGTGAATGTCATCGCTAGTACAAGCCGTCAAACATGTATGGGTATTCAAGGGTCAGTTTAACGTGTGACGTAGAGCGGTTGAAGGGTGGAAAGGAGGTTCGTTTCTGGTAAGACAGCCAGTTACATATGGCGGGCTCATCTTTTGAAAACAAGAGCATCAATGTTTCTGGCTCTTCACGCAATCCATCCGAGCATTTCCGAAACAATCCCACTTTCTAAATGAACACACTTGCACTTGAGGATGCAAACTCGATCAGAACATCTGGGTTCTGCCTGTGGCAACGAGGATCCAAGCGGGCATTTATGGCCTTATGGTAAAAGCAATTAAGCACAAATAATTTGTTGATGTGAAGCTCTCCTGAACTTACTTGAGCCAAAGAAAGATGTGAAACTCAGGGGGGTTATTTGCGAGCGGTTGCGCACTCTATCTATTTAAAGATGCAAACGAGGAGCCATGTAACATGAAGGCCTTTCTCCATTTGTAAACTCTGCAGAGCAAGATTTATCATAATTATCGGCCATTCCGACTCTTCACCGGCGATAACTCTTTCGCTCTTCAATTGTGGTTCCTTGGCCCATCCCTTTGGTTTCTTGCCTTTGAAATTTGCCACCATCGCGGTAGAACTATGATAATTTAGCATCTACGGATTTTCAACCCATACACGTAAACAACCCTCCACCCCTTTTACACCAAAGAATATCTAACATTCCTGTAACACCGGGCACATACCATTCAGTGACGAGTATGCTTCTGATTCTCGGTTTATTGCTGATAGGTTCTTTACAGTGTTCCTTGGCAGTAAGCCCACTTTATGAAGACTGCTCATACCTAGTGAACACGTTCTTTACCAACATCAGTGTTAACTTCCTAAGTCCAAAACTCGATTTGAACGACTACAGAGGTCACTCGAGACACTGCTGTGTTCTTCCGGGTGTCATATGCGAGAATGACCGAGTTGGTCAACTCATATTCATGGGAAATGTATCAGGTAGGCTTCCCGACGACCTGGGGAAACTGAATTACTTATCAGCCATCGCGTTCGTGAACACCGCTGTTACCGGAGAAATCCCATCGTCCATTGGCAATCTGACCAGACTCAACTTCCTGTGAGTGATCTCCTCCACAGCTGTACTTCTTATAGTTTGTTTGCTTCAATGCTTACGTTGCTTTCCCTCGCTAGATCTCTATTTCGCTCCAATTTCCACGGAGAACTTCCGAAGGAGATGTTTAACTTGCCATTGGAGTATCTGTAAGTGGTAGCGCCGGAGCCAACAGCACCTCACCCATTAACCGGGAACCCATATAGCAATTTGAACGACAATCGCTTTGTTGGCGAGATCCCTACCGCTATATCCCAGCTAACCAACGCAGCATTTATGTAAGTTGTAGTTCACATCGAAGTTGAATCATCTGGCAACTAATCCTTCTGCGACCCAGCGGACTGAGTAACAACAATTTTACCGGAGCATTACCCGCCTTCAAGCTGATCGATAAAGGAATATGCGAAATCAGTGGAAACAACCTGACATGTCTAAGCGCTGGGGCTCCCACCTGTAGCAGCACAACACCGATATCGCCGTGTGGTATGGACCCGAATTCTCTCGGCCTTCACGCGTTATCTAACCTGGTCCTTTCCGAGCAGATAGAACAGTCCCGGTGGAAAAGCAAGCAACGCCGACTCGCGAAACAGTCCCCTCCTGGGGAATCGCGCTTATCGTTATCGGCGCTTGCATCCTGGCGCTGTTGCTTGGGCTTGCGGTATGGCTAAACCACAGACGGAAACGAATGAGTAAGGCCTCCATGTACACCACCCCCACACTGCAATCCACTGAATTCCACCATTCCCTTTGCAGCACAGCGCCGATTGGATCGCAGTCGCCAAGCACCGTTGGAGAGCCCCCAATACGGGAGCGGAATCTCATCACCAGATACTACGGGTGAGATCATCAGTGAGAAAACACTCTCCAGCAGAATCAGTGCCTCCGAGTCGGACTTACCCGTGCCTGTTCTTGTCGGCGCGGGCTCCAGATCGTATGAAGAAAAGAATTCCCTGGTCAATAGGGGAATAACCCCGCTCCCGCCGATGCGAAAGTCCATAACGACCGATCAGTACTGCCAAACAGAAAGGGGCGCATTGGCCCATCCTAAACACCCTGTTGCAGTCGATCAGCCGGCAAATCCGGACGGGGGTTTGTCGTCAGAACAAGATCGAAACGATCCTACCAGCGCAGGGCATGCGATCTCTGGCAGCTCCTCCCCTGAATCAACCCCAAACCCAGTTCTTTCAAAGCCACCGAGTTTCATCAACAACCCCTGTGATGAGAGCTCGATAAAGGATGAGGAACCAGCAAGTGAAGGCACCCAAATGAAGCGGGGCTCGGAGTACATGGACGAGCATGAGGATGAGCATGAGCATAACGATGCCCCAGATTCCCTTGAATCCGAGTTGAAATCGAAGCCTTCCAGAGACCCTCCGCTTTCGCGAGTCGTGTCGATAATTTCCCATTCTTACTCGACATTATCCAACTCCTCGTCCAACTCCTCGTTTAAGCGAATACGCACATCCACATCTTCCTATGGAGATATCAAGAACGTCTTTCCTGCACCCACCGAGCCAGAACAGACTCCTTCCGAGCTGAACAGAGATTCCACAGGCAGCGTGGGCCAAGGAGACAAGGACACTGCTAGAGACGACCCCGGTGGATATTCTTTACCAGATATTGCCGCAGGCATGGAGCCACCGAAGTTCGTTAGTGAGCCAGCCCCTGAGCCCGCAGAGGTGTTCCACCCCGAGCACGACTTGATTCTGACCGACACGGATACGTTAGTTGGACAACCCTTGGAACATGAGAAACTTGGCAAAGCGCTCCTTAAGCTCAAGCATCCCCACGATTTGGACATTCACCATCACTTTCATGAATACGACCCAAACAACCCATGTCCCAGCCCCTTAGATCCAATCTTCCACAACATAATGACCAAATCCCACTCAACCGCCCCGCCAATGCTTTCGTTCCAAACAACCAGTGGAACAGTGAACCGACCAAAGAGGAGGCCCAAGCTTCCTTACATGGCCACCAGACAGGACCGCTCACGTAGCAGCTCTCCCCGCTCATCCTTGTACAATTCCAGGGCGCGTTCCTCGCTAAACAGAACTAGACTCTCTCAGGTCTTTTCGTGATCCCACGAGTCAAGATTTCCATTTCAAATGGACCAGACTTTAGAGAACAACTTTCTGATTTTGATTCACGTTTAAGATGTATAAAGATTTCCTTGTCGTTTTGGTTCGTTCTGTCCGCTTAATTCGGCCGACATCTGGTTTGGGTCAGAGTGATGTATTTAAGCAAGTAATATTAATAAACGAACTTTTGTCTTGAAGTGGGTGCCCACCAACGCCGCCCGCTCCATAGCTGGCTGGTCCATTCTCCCTGCACCTATGCTGGATCCCTTGCCCATGAAAACCCGTCCCCAGGCCGCAAGCGATGACGTCTGGCCGCATGCGCAAGGTTGGTACGAACTCGCCAGAGCCTGCGATTGTACCAACTCTCGTGACCGTGGCACAGGCAGGGGGCACACGATGATCTTCACATCTGCTGACACTCTGGTCAGTCAGCCGGCATCCACACAATGGCAGATCAGGTTGAGCATTTGTTGCCATGTTTCTCTGACTCAGATGTCGCGAAATGAGGCAACCATCGATGATGTTGTGCAACACAACCCGACATTTGTGATCGCTAGAACACTCGAAAAACTTCCACGGGCCAAGAACAAAAAGAATCAGGGATCATTTTTCACATCTGGAGCCAGATCATGACAACATTCTCAAACATAGGCTACCTAGCATGAAGTTGGCCCCACCAAAATCAAGGCCTTCATGGCTGGGCCGTCCTGAACGAAATCCTCAAATTTTGCGGACCCTTTCAGTGGCGGGCGAAACTGGATTTGCCTTCACCCTCCATTTCTGATATCCTTTTTTTGAAGCCTTTGCAGGTTCTCTATTGGTTTCCGGTCGAGTTTCCAAGTAACTGCTCTTCTACACTACTTCTAATCTTATCCCGCTGCCCTTCCCATACATCTTCGCAAGGCTCCCGGCACTCTCGGACAAAACATGGATTTCAGAGTCGGGAACAAATATAGACTTGGTAGAAAGATAGGTTCAGGTTCCTTCGGGGAGATATACCTTGGTAAGAAAGTCGTTTTCGTGTTGTCTGTCACCTTGGCGCTTTGTGCCCGGCCAAAGCCGGAGACCTTTGCAGCCATGATTGCACGCTGCCTTCCCTAACGCCGCCTTGATTTCCCCTTCCCCAGGAACTAGCGTAGTTGGCGGTGAAGAAGTCGCCATCAAACTCGAGTCGACCAAAGCTCGCCATCCGCAACTTGAATATGAGTCCAAGGTCTACAAATCTCTAGCGGGCGGAGTTGGAATACCGTTTGTTCGTCATTTCGGAGTGGAGATGGAATACAATTGCATGGTGATCGATCTGCTCGGACCTTCTTTGGAGGACTTATTCAACTTTTGCTCGCGCAAGTTTTCCCTCAAGACCGTGCTTATCTTGGCTGACCAACTGGTAATACACCACCTTGAGTCGCGGGCGACGAGATGTCCTAACCCACGCTTCGCTTCGCTAGATCTCTCGCATCGAATATATCCACTCGAAGAATTTCATCCACCGTGACATCAAGCCAGACAACTTCTTGATGGGGATCGGGAAGTGGGCCAACCATGTGAACGTTATTGACTTCGGCCTGGCCAAGAAGTATCGCGATCCTAGAACACACTTGCATATTCCCTATAGAGAGAACAAGAACTTGACCGGCACCGCACGCTACGCCAGTATTAACACACACTTGGGTGTAGGTTAGTGCCCACTTCACAGCCTCGCGCTTTCTTGCATATTCTCATCCATTGCGTTCACCTGTGATCCAGAGCAAGCTAGACGTGATGACCTTGAGTCGCTTGGCTACGTTCTGATGTATTTCCTTCGCGGATCGCTTCCCTGGCAAGGGTTGAAGGCGGTGACCAAGAAGCAAAAGTACGATCGAATCATGGAAAAGAAAATGACCACGCCTACCGAGTTGCTTTGCCAGGGATTTCCAAACGAGCTCACCATCTACCTGAACTACACGCGTAGCCTCCGTTTCGATGACAAGCCAGACTACAGCTACTTGAGGAAGCTTTTCCGGGATCTGTTCATCCGAGAGGGATTTCAATACGACTATGTATTCGACTGGACCATCCTGGAGAGAGTGAGTTGGATCCAGCAACAGCATCAGTCCGCAGCGTACTCAGCCCTCTCTTCTTAGGAAAAGAAAGCTCGCGCGAATGAGCTAAAGGAGGCTCGTGCCGGTGTGAATGGCCCCGTTGTCTCGGGACCCAAGATCGTAAGCCCCCTTGTGTTGAAGTATGGAAGATGTTTGCGTTGCTGATCGATCTCTCTCCGATAGCGAGCTGATGAGCACCAAGGAAATCCGCCTCGCGTTAGCCAGATGCACGACAGAGATAGTATCCGCAAGAACACTAAACTAGATCTAGCAAATCCACCCAGAAACAGCATTATCTCTGGGGGAAGCTTACCGGTACGGACCTCAACTGGTTATCGCAGGAAGGTTAACGGTGGAGAGGAAGCAGGGGCCAGAGGCGGCTTCAATAGGTTTGGAAGCAACGATCGGTGAGTAGCGCCATTCGGTAGGTCTGTGTATGTAACTCACCGCTTGTGATATCGATAGGCTTCAAGGCAGTGGGAGGCTAGTCACCAGTTCATATAACTTTCAAATTTCTGGCAAACTCGATGGCGCCCATGAACACCATGGATAATCCACCCGCTCCATGCGGAATAAACTAGCCATTTTAAGCCACAAGCCATGTCTCTTGCTTCCATTCTCACTCTCGTGTCAATCCCCATCTCAGGTCAAGTATTCTGTTGTCAGCCTATCAAGTGTGTATTACAACTCGCCAGGATGAGAGGTGTTTCATCCATGGGTCCATATGCATGAAATCCAATCTTGACCAATTTCATGCGACAACAATGATTAATCTGCCCTAGCGCTATGCAGAGTTAAATTAGCCATTGTCGAATCACAATGAAGCACTTGTCATTAAGCATAGTGTTGTTCCCTTAATCTAAATGGGAAAACGTAATATGAATAAGCAAATCCAACTCCCCTGCTCCCCGCCTCTACCATCCACCACTAACTTAAGCCACCCAACAGAGCGAACAGACCTTTGACATGGTAATTATCCCTGAGGTGCTTCCAATCTCAGGACGACAGCTCTCTCCAGCTGTAAACGTACTCTTTCGCAACGCAGCCTACTTATCGTTTTCTCCCTAGTCGGCAAGAATCATGAAAAAGAAGAAGAGAGCAGTTCGACAGAACTCCAACGTTTTTGCCATCTTTGACCAAAAGCAGATCGCCGAGTTCAAAGAAGCCTTCTCCATGATAGACCACGACTCTGATGGTTTCGTGGATAAGGAAGATTTGAAGGATATGCTGTTCCACCTTGGTATGCGCGTCTAAAGAGCTTGTTCGCTTGCATGAGCTAACCTACACGCCTCATCCGACTTTTCCATTGTCAGGACAAACGCATTCTGACCAGTACATCGAAGATATGATTAATGAAGCACCTGGAAGCATCAACTTCACCATGTTTCTCACCTTGATGGGTGAGAAGCTGAGTGGAACTGACCCTGAGCATGATATACTCATGGCTTTTGAATGCTTTGATGATTGCCGTACAGGATACATCAACGCGGATGATCTTCGCGAGTACCTAACTGCGATAGGCGACCGTTTCACGGATGAAGAGGTAGTGTTTCGCACTCCATCCAGAGCGACCTTCCGGTCTTTCGTATGCTTACAACACTCTTTAGGTTGATATCATGTATAAAGGACCATTCATCGACCATAACAACAACTTCAACTACCGTGAATTTGTGCGGGTCTTGAAGCATGGGGAGTAACCCACCATCCCCCAGAATTGCCCACGCGATCCGCACTCTAACCTCTACACTGACCTCCCTCTGCACGAATGTTGACAAGGCTTATCCGTAAGAAGCATGTTGATGTAAATAAACTTAAGGATATGTTTCAAGAAGAACAGGCATTGTACACCAAGATTTTGACAGTTTGTTTGATGAGTGAAACCAGTCGACCCGAGACACCGCAGGGACATTGAATATGCTGGGTTCACCCTACGTGTCCAGGCACAAGGCTGGCGGATCGCTTTCAAACGCCACGGGACATACGGCCGTTGTATTGGGAACCACGGGGCTTGCCGACAATGCCAAGCCCACTACCATTGGTGTGTTCACACCAGCGTTGCCGGCAATCTGCTTTCAGACCAACTGGCTATTCTAGGCAGCTTTCTGTGGTGCCTAATCAATCTGGCCAACGAATCTTCGTATCTAAGAATTGCCAGACGGATGCGGAACTAGCTAATTTTAGGAACTGGTTGCTTGCCGTGTTGGGGGTTGGGATTGTATGGAAGCCTCTCGAGCGGATGGGTTAGGAGTACTGTCCCACATTGCTTGGCTATATGGAATCAAGGGTGTTTGACACAAGGCTGGGCTCATTGTTTGAATCGGGAAACCAATTCGATTCGGCGGCATGTTAGAATAGAGGCTAATTCATTTAAGGTCATGTGGAAGCAATTAAGGAGACCTCATTTCAGCTCTATCCAAATCAAGCAACAGGCCATTATCAAGCCTCGCTTGACTCAACATTTGATAAGCTAAATTATACAATCATTACATATTTCAGGCAATTGATGAGCAGATAATTGCTCCGTGACCCCTTTGCTGTTACTTCGTACTGAGACTAATGATCTGATCAAAAGAAAAGGGTAGGAGAAACGCAAAGCCAAGCATAGTTTCAAGCTAATGGATCGTTCGGAGGAATATCCCATTTCCGCATTCCTTGAAACCCATGTGATTGGTGCTCCCTCATCTGATTGTTTCCTATTTTCTTCATCGTCACTTTTTCTCCTCAGCTATAGTTAACTCACGACTTCCCAACAGCTCACCCATTCTGTTCCGTTCCGAGCTAAAGTCACTAAGCCCAATCCCTTATATCTCCCCCATTGTATACAGAACCCCCCCCTGCACACACACAAAGATGCGTTTATGTAACGCCTTCCCCGGAGTTATTTGTCTTTTGGGATTCACAACCATCCTACCCGAAGTCATAGGATATAACCTGGTAGGGTGTTATTTGGACAACGAGAATCAGCCCTCCTTAACTGGCCTAAACAGCGTCGACGTGAATCAGTCCAGCCAGAAATGCGGCGACATCTGCACCAAAAAGTTCGTCTATGCCGGAGTTCGAGATGGCAGCACCTGCATGTGCGGAAATGCCAAACCACCGGATTCGCTGCTCGTCCAGGACAACTCGCTGTGCAATATTCCTTGCCCCGGCAACCCACAGGAAAAATGCGGAGGAAAGCTGTACATGTCCGTCTGGATAGTCGGGTCGCAAACCTCCAACGACACCATTTCCGACACCAGCCCTAGCCAGAGCACCAACAAGGGTGGTCTGATAGGCGGTATTGTAGGCGGGGTTCTTGGGTTGCTTCTTATCACCGGTGGTGGCATCTGGTGGTATCGTAGAAAGAAACGCAATCAACAGGTTGATAACCTCAACGAAGAGAAGTACAACCAAGGAAGCGGCGAGAACTGGGTCCCCAGGAGGCGTTCGGATGTGACCTTGCGCGACGACTTCGACTACACACATGCATTGAAAGTAACTAACCCTGATCCTTGAGTTGTTCTACCAACCCTGCATCCCTCTTGAGAGGCACCCATCTCGGTGTGCCCCACCACTTCGCCAACTCAGAATTGACTAAATATTTAAGGTACTCCTAGCTTCCTATCATTCAATTTAATTTTTGTCTTAAGAACATCCAGTGATTTCATCGTATTACTTCACTTCCATTGCGCTCATGGGAAATCCCATTTCATGTTTGGTTGTATTCTCGGATTGATTTCCATGAAATGCCAAGTTCAGCAACAAAGAATCTTCGCCCAAGCTTTCCTACCCAACATCATTTCAGCCCCCTTGTTTCCTCGAACATTGGATTATTTAAAAAGCCTCGGCTAACTAAACCATTGTAATGTATATCTTTCTCGAGCATGAATTTAGGCCAGAGCTCTCTGGGCTTTGGCAAGACTAACGCAAATAAATCCCTTGGTTTCCACTCCCGTCTGGCGCTTCGAGTACCACAGATTCCTCGAGCATGGTCCGATTGGTCAACAAAACTCTGGACCTTCAAGGAACCATACTGCACAGCAAGCCCGACTACCGAGGGCTTTAAAAAGACGAGCGTTCAATTGACCCGCTAATGGCTTGTGAGCAATATTACAGCTATTTATTGGTAGTATCAAAGCCCTAATGCCTCCATAGCGTAGTTGGGTTTAGTATAATACGGCGCCATGTTCCATCAGCGACGACTACGCTCGAGAGCTAGGAATATTGAAAGTTGTGGTTATGATCTAGATCTGCCAAGAGTTGGGGTGAACGCATTCTTACGATTGTAGTGCAAAAGTTTCTCAATGAGATCGACGTGGGTAAGCACCATTCTTCTGCAGCAGTATCTTTTCAAACCGAGCGCATCCATAGCCTCGCTAAACGAGAGTACGCGAATCTCTGGATTCAGCCAATAGCTTGTAACGAGCAGAAAACCGGGAGGCTTACCCTTCAGTGTAGTCCGACTGGAGTAGACTAAGATAGTTGTCCCATTTGTTACCAATCACTTTTCCACAGGTGAAGCATCTGACGGGAATGATCATTTCGCGAAGAAGGCGGTGCTCTGGTTAACCCAAACAAAAGGATGCGACTTGTCCGTCGATGCACTGACATCTGGTTATTAAAAAAAAGGAATTATCTGATGACCAGGAATCACGTGTCTCGGACGATATCCACGTACTAGCCCATTTTTGTAGCTCCCCTGGGTGTTAAGCCTTGATCCTAGGTGTTGGAGGGTATACGTTGAGCAATACAGATATGAAGTGGGCCTAGAGCATGACTGCTTGAAACATTTGTGCTACCTTACTGCTGTCGTCAGGCCTCACAGTGTAGTTTACGATGGTATATGAGCAGGCTATGTGTGCGCAACACTTGGAACTTGAACCATCGATGGCCTTTGTCACCACACTTTGAAGCAGCTGTGGGCAGAATATAATACCTTAATTAACATGCACTTGTCGCTATAGATGATGTCAGGAATCAAACAATCCACGTGCAGTATTCGACAAAAGGCTAGCACAGCACTCTTATGTGGACACCGTCTGCTTCAATGCTGCCTTTCAGAGCATGCCCAACTTATGTGAGGGAATCCGCCTTGCCATTTCATTGTTGCATTGTGCTGCTGAAATTCATCACATGATGGTGAAGCCATGACTTTCGCAACATGTTGATCCCTGGATCATGTAGCATAGCAGCCGTGTTTCTGGCGGCGAATGCAACACACTGCATCGAACTTGATTGACATAGTCAGTCGAGTTGAACTTTGTCTGATTTACCTGATCACATCACCATCAGAACAACGCCAGCCGAATATGATGACAGGGGCCGAAATGGAACCATCTAATCATCCAAAATCTCACCCCGGTCCTGGCCTACGGATCGATTTTTTTGCGGTATAAGGAGTGGTACGAAATTGGATAGTAACCCTCTTTTTCCTTGAACGGACGAATTTCAAGGTGCGTAATGGTTTTGATTTTGTTGTAGTTACTGGCACAGGCTGGCAATAGATGAGATGAATCCATTCATCACAAAGGGCGAACGCTGGCGAGCACGCTTCGATGATATGCATGCGACTCGGATTCGAATGTTCACTCCATCACATCCATTCAACAGATTTACTGAATGCATCCATTTCTTTTAGATGGCTGGTATCACCGTTAAAGACGTTAACTCCCATCAATTCATCAAGGCTTACGCTGCTCACTTGAAGCGTTCCGGCAAGCTCGATGTCCCCAAGTGGGTCGACCTTGCCAAGACTGCCACCTACAAGGAATTGGGCCCCTATGACCAAGACTGGTTCTTCATCAGAGCTGCTTCCGTTGCTCGCCACGTCTACCTTAACAAGACTGTTGGCGTTGGTCATTTGAGAAGACTCCACGGTGGTCGCAAGAACCGCGGTACCCGCCCCTCTCACCACGCTGATGGCTCCGGCTCCGTTGCCCGTAAGGTGCTTCAAGCTTTGGAGAAGATCAACATCATTGAGCAAGCACCCAACGGTGGTCGTAAGCTTACTCAAGACGGACAACGTGACCTTGATCGTATCAGTGCCCAAGTCGCCAAGAAATAATTTCTTCGTGTACTCAATACTCGGTTCTTATGCCCCTAATAAACAATTCGCCAACCCTGCTTCACTGCCAACCATTCGTCAGGTCGTCTCGTTAATTCTATCATGTCACAATAAACACCAACCATCCCGCCAGGATCAATGGCGAGGGAGCCGACTAGATACACTTGGCCAGATGCGTGCCGGACCAGTCTCGTGGGCTTAGATATATAAATATGATTGTTATTCGGGTCGGTATTCTCAAATGATGTTGGCCAGAAAATTTCTTCAACAAATATCATTTCGAGACAAGAAAAAAACGGGAAAACAGTTATTTAAACTGACGGTATGAGGGGGGGGGGTAGGTTTTTAGCGCGGTAAGGTATTTGACGAGAGGGACTAAAGCAATCACATAGAGGCAGCCAATCCTTTACCAACCACTTGAAGCAGTTCGTTGCACATCTATCATGGTAAGCCAGGGCTCGTTCCCACTTTGGCCAATTCCCTACAACACACAAGTAACCCTCACGACTTCGCAGCCGGTTGGACACAGCTACTCTTCCGAAGCAATCAAACAAATTGTTCGAGATTTGTATATTCTGCACCTCAACCCAATCGAGGATATAAGAGTTATCATCAACGAGAACAACCTGTTCGACTTCCAACTCTGGATATTCGGGCCAAGTAAGTGCCAGTGTAGAGTGCCGGAGGCGAACGATACTTTGCTAACCTCGACTATAGCTGGGACGCCTTACGAGAACGGAGCGTTTCGGGTCAAGCTGTCGTTCTCGAGCGAGTTCCCACACATTCCGCCTAGCTGTAAGTCGGGATGGAATCAAGGAAGTCTGCGTAACTCCCTAACCAATTTGTTATCTTTTAGGTAAATTTCTAACCAAAATATATCACCCAAATATCTCCCATGATGGGGAAGTCTGTATAAACACGCTGAGATACAGTTGGCAACCAGGTCTTGGTATTGGGCATATTTTAATGGTAAGCATTGCCTCTGTTTCCCTTTGAAGGACGTCGGCATTAACGCTTGCCTGATAGACACTCAGATGCCTGTTGATCCAGCCGTATCCCGAATCCATAATGAATGATGAGGCGGGGAGACTATTCCTCGAGAACTACGAGGCCTACGCCAAGTATGCAAGGTTAGCAACCGAGATCCACGCCAACTGTAAAGCCCAATCAGAGGGGAAATCACCAAGGAAGAGAGCCGGTGACCCGAAGGAAAAGAGAGTCGACAAAAAACGAATTCTGAAGCATACGTAGTGGCACTACAGCTCATCTTGTACTCATTATTTTAGATCATGTACCTTCCACCTATATCCAGTATTTAGAAGCCGCCTATCGCATCCTATTTGTTATTTATTTCAGTGGTAATCTCTCTCCAGGACCTGATTTTCGTAATTGCTTGCTGCACCTCCCAGTAATCTTGGTATCGACTGTTGGACCATTATGCACGCCAAAATTGCGCTATAGAATCCAACCTGTATACTATGTTAAATATACACTCGTTTTATCCCATACTTCAGCCGTCGTCTTGATGTGCCAAGAATCACCACTCCCAATGCAGTCTCTTTTAAGAAACTGGTGGAAAAAGTTGACGACATTCCTTGATGTGGCAAATATAAACAGCTCAATGGCGGTATCGTATCAAAGGCCTGCAAGACTATCTCAGGTGACACCAACCATCCCCAAAATCTGTTTGCTGCTCATTGACGAGGGTGTATGGCCGTATGATCAATGCAGTTAGACACAGATCTCAACTTCGTTGAACCGGATCTATGCTTGCCTATTTGCAGCTCCAGGTGCCAGGGCATCGAGAATGCTGCTCATCCCTGATATGGACTAGTTTTTCCATTGGAATGCAATCGATATATTTGAGGCAATGTTCGTTGGCTCTACAAGAGGAGGCAATTGCCCGAGGGAAGTCCATGAATAGGTGATTATCGGCAATCATGAGATACGCTGAGCGGCTGGACACCATTTGAAACCCTTGGTCGCATTGTCGTGCAACGCGCCTTGATTCGAGGTATTCGGTAAGCTCAGTGTGCCTGGTGTCTCTTGGGAAATGAGAGAAACCACGGTTACCGTGTATCACGGCATGTCGGTGGAACAGCAGATTGTTGCTATTTTGATTCGCATTTTTCGCTGTCCCGGCCTGTATGACAGTGGAATAGAATTGAGAGGTTGGGGGGGAGAGACTGTCGCAGATTCTTTGTTGAAAAGAGAGGGCGTTTTCTCAGATAGTTGGGTTGTAACGATGTTATTGGCCTTCATCGTAAAGACACTCTGCATCGCATCGATTCTTGTGAAACAGTGCTTTAGCTTACCAACTATTCTCAACGTACATAGCACAAAAAGCCACCTGAAGACTCGGTGCAACCCTTGCTCCTCGTGTGCTATGGTGTCGGTGTCCAGTGAACAGATCCACTGATGAGTATTGGCTGAAGGGGCACTGTGGACGAATTCGACAGCAATTGGTGGATGGGCAATATCAATCGACATTAACCAAAACCATCCCAAACGGCAGCATCGTTTGGGATATTAAATGGCCTTTGCGTAGCTACAGCCAGCAACAGTTGCCACATCATGCAGCACTAGCAGGTAAGATACGGTCTGCATCGGAAATCATTGCATGCAACCATATTGGCACCGCTGATGCCATATCCCCGAGTCCTATTGAATCGCACATGTCTTTGAGGCTTTGGTGCCCACCTATACATGCACAGTCGGTATTTCCATGATGACTCATGCACTCCTCTTGACCTACCTTCCCAAATTGGCATGTGTCTGCTCAAAGGATGGAGACCGCTACGAAATGCAATTCTCAACCCTGTGTTCCGTGTTTTCCGTCCTGAAGGCTGAGGTTGGTTATTGTGCCACATCACACACTCAGACGGTCAACTGAGTATTCCCCTCCGACGAGACACGCCTGGGAACCCTCCGCCTGGTTTGGCAGCATTCCTATGTCCTCTGCCGAAACATGAATAAATTGGGACTGCTCCTCCAATGCCCATTTAGTTTTGGCTTGGATTTAAGCCCTCACCTCCTCCCCATCAAGGCCCTCCATCTAGTTAGGAGTATCATCAGCATGGAGGTCTCCATAAATACCATAATCACCTACGGGAAGCTCGACTTGATGATCGCGACTACTGCACTCCCAATTGGCATAAGCAACTCGTACCATGCGATTCGTATGGCCTTACAGGAGTCACCAGTGATATTCAAGTTAAACCTCATGCAGGCACTCCTGCTACTGTTTAATGGAATAGTGGCCATTTCGGATTTCTTTAAGCCGACACGCAACTGCAACACCCTGGCCTACATCTACCTCACCAACGCCTACCTCTCTATCCTGTCCATCAACATCATTCTCTTCTATAAAGCGTACTACACCACCAAGGCTAGCAGGATGATGGGCTGCTTGTGCATACTGATCCAGATTGCTGAAACGGTTTGCTTGGTTCAAGTCCTGTTGAAGTCTCAATTCATCGATGGGCTGATCGGTGGATGTATCCTCTCCTACCCAATCTATTGGACAATGGGGTTGACGGGCTCTGTCACCAGCATCATGATCATTCTTACCTTGTTGTTTATCATCAGCATTCGTCGACACTCCGAGTTCCGGAAGCTAGGTCTCTACTCATCCCTACTCCAGGAAGGGATCGTCTTCTTCCTCATCATTCTCATCATGGACCTCACCCTGGCAGTTCTGGTGTTGGTGCAGGATGTCTACTGTGGAAATGTTTTGCACCTGGGCTGTAAGTAGATTGGTCAGCAGAAGAAAGCTTCACAGTCATGCTCAACAACCTCTCCAAATAGGGATCGTCAAGTCCAAACTTATGACCGAGCTCATGCTTCGAGCTCATAGACGCCGAAAGGAACGTCGTCGCTCACGAGGCCGTCAACACAAAGATCAGGAATTAACCGATATCTCATTGGTCTCAGTATCATCGCCATCCACACAGAATTGATCACCCGCAAGTCGTTGAATGGATGGGCACCTGGATGGCTCTCCAGACACTGCCATACCATCGCAGCAGCAGCAGTAACCAACAGGAGAGAGCGGCGTGCCGGATTCCCATGGCTCTCTTATGCTCCTTTTTCTGTTGCATCCCCGCCATCAAGGTGTCTTTCATATGTACCGCATAGATCTCGCCAAATCGGCGTTTATTAAAGTCTTTACTTCCCGAGGAAAGAATGGTACCTGATTGGACCTGGGCCAAATCCCTGTTGAACATCCCATTGAGCCAGGCAGTATGGGTCGAGTGGGTTGTCAAGGTGGAGGCCGACGGGGCTTGGAATTTACGTCACATCCCAGGCAAGAAAAGAATTTCCTGTCAAAACAATCTAAAACAGCACCACACGTATCTTCCAGATTGGCATCTCACGTGGATCTATTTGGAAGGAATGTGATTTTCACATTTGGGAACTCTGCCGAGGTTACAAAGGAAATCCATCAGCACTTCGGGTGGTACAGCCGAGCGTGAGCCAGTGAGATTTTCCCGTTGCTCACAGGCTAGGTGTCCTGAGTTGTGTGGTTGAGAACGTTCATCATTACCTATGAGAGAGAGTGCACACTGGTGGGTTACCCAAATGGATGATCTGCTTACTCAGACATTGTGCCATATCCAGCGTATGGCTCAGTTTATGCTGACAAGGTTGGATGTGGTTAAACCTTAACGTGTCCACCCTTATCAAGATCTCCACCACTTGCTGTGAGATCTTGCCCTCTGGCTTCGATACATTCGTGATGTTTTAGAATCTCAACGGCTTGGATTTTCCAGCATTCTACTGCGACACGTTCACACACCAACCTTATCCGATAAACGCATTCCCCTTTTGGCGCGAAGCCATATGGTACGAATAAGATCCAGATCTGTAGTTTGTACGATGTTTCTCTGTGAGCTGTTTGGGAGGCTCTAGTATGCCGGGCAAGTAATTTGCAGGGCTCTAGCAAGTTGCCGTCAACCAACGTGTATCACTTCGCTCCCCAGGCGTGAATCTGTGATGTGGCGGCTTGGTAACATGTCGAAACAGGTTGTGCCTTCGTGGTCCTGTCAATAAGGACCTTCCCTAAGCTAGGTTTGCCAGATACTGGATTTTCAATATACTGTATATGAGGCGATGGTAAGGTTGCATGAGGGAACTATAATCGCTTGGATACATTGTGTCAGACTAATACGAGAGATTCCATACAGGAGCTGAGGCTCAAGACTAAGTTATGCGTGTTTTTGGATTTCCTATTCGACTGGTTCAAGCGTTGTAACTTTGTCGAAAACACATCGCCAGCAGGTGCTGGGGTAGATCCGAGATCATAAAAAGGGATCAGCCAAACAAGTTTGTGGGTCATCAGAAGATATGACAAGAGGCAAGGGCGTGCCAATCAATGGGTATCGTGACCTCCAGTGTTTTCATAAAACGAATAACGCTACGGTGTCTGATTTTTCTGGTCCAAATCGATACGGCAAATATTGCAAATTTGTCTCCCCTTGACATCATAGGCTGTTGGTGCATTTCCCTGCGTTAAACCCACTCTGTAAACGCTGCCCGATCCTGACTTTCATCATAGATGGGTCAGTCTAACCTGTGTTACAATCAATGGTCATACGGATTCGTCTCGAGTAACCCAATTGAATTGGAGCTTATCGAAAAGAAGATATGGTTTTGGGCAAGGCCGGTGCCTTATATATGAGTCGCCTTACCGCAAGTTTGGAGCTTGGCAATCATCTCTTACCACTTATCTTTCTTTCTCTCGAGATCGCTGAGTGCAAATCACATCAGTTTTGCTGAGCAACAGTTACGTTCTAGCGACTGTACCATACTGACTTCTAATACATATGGCTTTGCAAAATCCCTTGAATACTAATGATCTCTTCAACGACTGCATCCCGCTCATGGTAACTGCTGTGGCAATCCCAGTTGTTGCCAGCAATGTGTACCAGTCATCCAGGGTGGCGTACGTTTACAACTCCAATCCTCACAAAATCATCCTTGTATCGGGAGTCATTCTGGCCCTTTACACGCTTATATCGATGATTGATCTATTGTCGGGAATAATAGGATGCGACAAATTGTTCGGAACGTTCCAAATCACCTGGTATTGCTCCTCGTTACTAATCGATGGCATAGTGTATCTTCGAGTGTATCGCCCTGGCCTATTATCCAAAATCATCGCCGTCCTGATGCTGGTTTGTCAGGTGGCAAGGTTGTTCTTCTTGGTCCGAACTATCATGCAAGCACAACTCTCCATCAATCAATTGGACATCTGTAAGGGCACGGTCTCAAGATCAAATGCTATCGGCACTGCAGGTACCGAAGCACTATGCACGCTCTTTCTATTCGCCATGATTGTGAAGGAGATCCACCATCGCAGGACGAAGGAGAATTTCGACTGGTTGACCACCGTGATAGAAGATGGGATCGTTTGTTCGGTTGGCATAGTACTCACCCAGCTGGTACTTACGGTAGTCGCGTTCTTCAATCGATGGCCGCTGGAGTTCTCGGCATTCCAATATATATCTTGTACGTTCCACTGTGTTGTATACTTACCTTAGCTTATACCAAAGATATTAATGCGTATTTTTTGCAGGGCTTTTGACCTCGAAATTACTTATCGAGCAACTCGAGATATACCATGGCAGCCGAGTGAGAGACAAATCATTGACTGCGAATTGTATTGCTACCACGTCACTATCTCATTCGAGTAGAAGTGGCACAGGGAAGCCATTCGACGAGCAGAGCTCTTCCTTGCAACGAGGAAGCTCAGATAAGAGTCGACTTGTCCACCCGAACCTGACAGCTCCTTGGGTTGACACGTACGATAAAGACGCAGCGGTCCATGAAATCACTCTTCATACACGATCCTCATTTTCTTGATTGGTATTTCGATACAAACGCTTGCCATTCGCGTGTTTTCAAATTTTTCGACTGTTCATATTTGGAGATCCTTCTCAACCTTCGGCCCCTTTCACGGCCCTCTTGATGCTGTCCTGTCCTACAATGAACAAGAGATCCTTGCGCCAATGTTCATCAGTTTTTACACATCAGCATTTGTAACCTAAAAAGCCAGTTTACATAAAAAGTACGCATATACAGTATCAGACCGAGGGGTTGTGTGCTAAATAATGCTTTTATGCTCCATGCCTAAGATTCCTATGTGTCGGGAAGCAAGGTACACCCTTCAGCAGTACGACTGATCGGATCTCACATTGGCCCGGCCCCACAGTAATGTTGAATGACCTTACGTTTCGCTCACTGGACAGAGGTGCATTAGGACTCTGGCCAGAAGCACGAATGATTGGTTGATCGCGAAGGTGCTGGTATTTGTTTGCACTGGTGGAGATGATTCATCACACCGTAAGTGATCTCAAAGCTCAATAGATTCAGATGTTACATTGCTATTCACTCCTGAATGACAGTGTGGTCAGAGTTCTAATCCGTGCCATAATCACCTGTAAAGATTCTCAACACCACACAGGGGACAGGGGTTAGACTGCTTTTCAGTCTCCAGTTGTTTGACTGCCGCATATTTGGGGCAAACTTCAGCACTGGTACCTCACTCACGAGGGTTTGTCATTCTAGGAATATTGTCTTCTGGGTTTGAGCACCCATGGAAGTTGTAAAGGAACGGCCAATAGGACGATGTGCTGTTGCAAGTATCAACGAAACAACCTTGGCAGTGCCAATTTTAGCACACCTCGTACTTATTCATGGCAAATCATCGCTTTGGAGGGGATGCGATGTTTCAAACTTCCCAGCAACTTCTGACTGTCCATTTAATGGGTCTCAGCTCTCCTTTTCCTGTCAATCAGGTTGCGAATTCGATTCTTAGTCGTGGTGTGGGGAGATGGCATGCCACACTATGCTCTCCCCATTCCAGAGGTACATTCCTACACTCTTGTATACAGCCATGGATCTCTGGTATAGATAATTCAAGTCCAGGCATCTGTTAACATCCGTGCAGCGAAATACTGAACGAAATACGTATATGCTCTAGTTTGAAATATTCGGTGTATTTGATGACTAGAGTACGTCTTAGAGCGTGCCTGATTCAATAGCCAGTAGCTCACTGATTGCGCAGTGCAGCCTATGAACTACTCCGTACACTTGCTAGTCAAACACGACTCTGTATCAATCAAACTGTCCCAAATTTGGTAGGTGTTCCTGTGATTCGTAAGCTAAAAGCTACTAACCCAGGTTTAATGCTACTCTGTATTTCGCTGGTGACGACTGGAACATGAGATCCTATAAAATACCCGGTTTACAGGTCGGAAGCCCACTCGTCTGATATTAACTGTCGATTCTGGTTTTCTAGCTCTTGATATTCACCAAATACCTTTTTTCCTCAATTATGGGCCTCGTTGACACATTCATGCTGGAGGAAAATCGGCCCTTCAGACGCAAGATGATCATTACCATCAGTGCCCTGGTCGTGGTCAATGTTGGCCTTTGGATTGGTGCGGTAATCGCCCTGAGGTCGTATGATGGACTTATCAGCCAAGCAGTCCTAGCTTACACACTTGGGCTGCGCCATGCCCTGGACGCTGACCATATCACAGGTAAGCTTCGAGGATCTATCATATACGCACCAGGTTACTAATGCCGTTCGCTACTAGCTATTGACAATGTTACCCGCAAACTAATCCAAGCCAATAAAAGGCCATGTCTGGTGGGTCTTTTCTTCTCCCTTGGGCACTCAACCATCGTAATCGTGGCATCCATCGCCATTGCTGCCACTGCCACAGCCGTTGCAGATAGGTTCCCCGCATTCCAGGAGGTTGGTGGTGTTATTGGCACCTGCGTGTCTGGCGCGTTTTTGCTACTTATCGGGATCATGAACGCAGTCGTACTGGTTACCATCTGGAAGCAGTTAAAAACCCTTCGTCGTGAGAAGGTGTATCGTGAGATCGACGTTGAAGAGATGCTCAATTCAGGTGGTGTTTTGGCGCGCTTTTTCAGGCCCATTTTCAACTTCATCGATGCAAGCTGGAAAATGTACCCTCTAGGGGTGCTGTTCGGGTTTGGGTTTGATACAGCAACTGAGATCACACTTTTGGCCTTAGCCGCTACGCAAGCCAACAGTGGTTTGCCCATTGGCCTAATCCTCTTCTTCCCGTTTTTGTTCACGGCTGGGATGTCATTGATCGATACTCTGGACGGAATGCTGATGCTATGTACTTACAGTTGGGCTTTCATCTCACCCATCCGAAAGATTTACTTCAACTTTACCATCACATTCATATCGGTGGTGATTGCGTTGGCCATTGGGATGGTTCAAGTGTTCAACATCTTGGGAGAGAAATTGGAGTTACAAGGCGCTTTTTGGGATTTCTTCGGCAAGGTCGGCGACCACTTCGACATCATTGGATATTGCATCGTAGGGTTCTTCGTGCTTATCTGGATTGTTGCCGCAGTGGTGTACAAGTATGGTGGATTCAAGGATCTCGAAAAGGACATAGTCGTTATTCGTGGTGAGGATGATGCTGTGCATCTGGAGAAAGGGGAAGATGGGCTGAAGGTTGAAACCACCATCAACTGACAGCGTACCAGGTTCCATCATCGTACAATCCATCGCTATTCCTTCTACCCCCAAAATCATTACATATCAATGCCACCCGCTCTGCCCTAAAAATCATTACATATGGACCTTAATCGTACTCGAATAATAAACAATGCCACATGGTCTCCAG
Organism: Basidiobolus meristosporus CBS 931.73; assembly: GCA_002104905.1. Classification (NCBI taxonomy): domain Eukaryota; kingdom Fungi; phylum Basidiobolomycota; class Basidiobolomycetes; order Basidiobolales; family Basidiobolaceae; genus Basidiobolus; species Basidiobolus meristosporus. The sequence continues at coordinate 26,199 of MCFE01000738.1, forward strand.
CAAAACTGGCAGTCGTAGTCCTGGAATTGACTCGACTAACCCTAACCCTATGTGAACCAAGGTGATTGATATACAATGCATTCTTGAATGCCAATGATGCGTGCTGATTGGGGCAAGCTTAAGAGACATGTCGAGAGATCAAAGGTATGTTTATCAATTGAGCACAAGGAGTATTCTTAAGCAGAATGCAGCGATTTCCAGAAACTAATTCTCGAATCTCTAACGCTATCTTGCATCGGCTCCTTCTCAACCCTACCTCCTGATTCGAAAACCAGTGAAACCCCATTTCCGTCAGTTAACGGCTCCCAATCCTCGCCTGGTACTCCGTGACTAGCAAAGTTGACCCAGTACTCGGTGATTCTTTGGGCTAGTTTCTTCTCAGCCTCATTGAGATAGTCTACTTGGTTGAAAACAAACGGAATTTCCACGGCATGATGAATGCCAAGGTTAAGATGGGCTGTTTTCTCCAACGGCGAGTTGAATCGATAGAAGTAAACCTTGCGCGACGGCCCCCCGCGGACCAGGTCGCATGCATTGTCTCGAATGGGGTGGACGAAAATTCGATCACCATATATTTTAGCCCCAGCGAGCATAACCGAGCCTTCAAATGAATCCAACGGATACAGACTCTCGATAGTTGGAACAATCTTAGCAGGGAAGACCGCCTCGAGATTGGCGCGGTACGTTTCTAATTTCCCAAAGCCAGCCAAGAATATAGACCCCTCGTCCGTGTTTTCTCCGATAATGATATCTTTGACGAACGGGTCAAAGTTGTCGGGATTCTGGTACAGGAGTCTGGGGCTCTGCTTAATGGTGGCGCCATCTATGGTTCCGACCCACAGCAAATACCTCTTTTCTGACACTGCAACTATGGTGTCTATGAGCTTCTCGCTAGACACCTTGCGGAGCTGGGCAACCTTGTCATCCCCGGTTATGGTCAGTTGCTTACAGATTTCGTCAAAAATTATTTGCTGTTTTTCCATGGTGGCAGCCGGCAGCGTATCCAGACCACCGGACTGCAAGATAGCTCTCTGGAACAATCCTCTTGAGATGACCAGATGGTGAGCTAAACTGACGGAGCCTGCAGATTCACCAAATCCACATATACGAGTGCTGTCTCCGCCAAAATAAGAGATATTCTCTTTTACCTAAGAACAAAACACGATGAGGACGCCAAACCGTTTGACTGTAAGGAAATCATTGATATGCCCTACCCATTCAAAGGCAAGTCTTTGGTCCAAGAATCCATAGTTTCCTGCACTGCCATCCTCGGAATCTTCAGCAAGCTCTTTGCTTGCTAGGAAGCCAAACACATTGAGGCGATAATTGATGACTACTACCACAACCGGTTTCGCTTGGACCAACCGGGTACCATCTATTTGGATGAAAGCAATAGTACATATCGAATTTCGGAGCTAGTCAACGCAAATGCATTGTTTTACGTTACCGTAAATTGGAAGCGAGTTTGCGCCGTCCTTTAGAGAGCCGCCATGAATCCATACCTTAGAAAGCGAGCTTTGTAAGAGCGTGGCAAAGAGGTTTGAGCTAGCTGTAAAAACAAACCATCACTGGCCAACCCTCCTTGGGTTTGGTTGCCGAGGGTGGAGTCCAAATGTTTAAATTTAAACAGTTATCCTCATCCTGGTCAGGTACGAAATCCGAGATACCGGGAAAAGTTGCTATAAGAGCTTTCGGCTGAGGACAGCTTGGCCTATGAAGCATAAATGGAAGGTTACATTCGCTAAAGTAAGGGGAGTTTTTAACTCAAAGAAATTGATACCCGGTCTTGGTTGCATCAAAGAGTTCCGTCGCACCGAGTTGTAGTTTCTGTGGTTTTTTCCATCTCAATTCACCAACTGGCGCCTTTCAGTCATAAGGACAAGTTGGCATTTCGCCTGGCTTGTGAATAGTGTAATCATCAGAAGGCTTGCGTGGGAACCCTACCTGAGCATACGGAATATTAAGGAAAGCTTGGTGCGCTTTATAGGCAAGGCCTTGATATTTGCCTTGAGGGAGCTCAACAACGATTTGGTTTACGTAGCTCTCAGAACTCATACTTGATTACAAGTATCCCCAGAACTGCATGATGAATTTATAGTGGTGACTAGCTAGCATGACACATCCATTGTGTAACAATTGTGATCCAATTGTTGCGAATGCTGTCGTTAAATCAAGTAGCGCTCCGAGCACTTCGCCAGGCTAAGCTTTGTGAGAGCCGTCGGCAAGAAATACCGAATATTCCCAGAACAGTCGTCACACATCTCGAAGTTGCATTTTGAGAAATAAACATTATTATTAAACAACATTTCAAGGACTAATCAACTTTCATGCGTAGCATCGCTTACCTTCAGCATCCTACTTCACAAGGATTTGAATATTTTGGGGAGTGATTATTCCTATATACATTTAGTCCATCAACACAAGCCTTTGGAATATATCAATACCGGTTGATTTTTGAGCAGGCTTGGGAAAGGGTCAGCCCTGCTGAGGGTTGATGGTCAGAATATTTACCAGCAATTGACATTTGGGCCTGCAGCTGATTAGTAACAAAGGCCACTTTGGCCTGAGATGGAACGGAATCCAGTCGGCACGACACGAATTCGATATGTCACATCACCGGGAATATTGCCGGAGAATTGCTTGGGATCTGCCGCCAATGTCGGACCCTATCAATCTCTGAGATGAATGAATGATCCTTGTAAAATATGAGAACATACTCCTTCGCCACCAATCACGTGCACTCCTATGCAGGCGATATTCACCTAATAAACCAGTATCTTTGGCATGCCGTTGCATAGTTCTAGATCAAGTGGCATTGAGCCACCGCTATTGGATCCACTCAACTTCAGTTGCAACTTCCGTATTTAGTGTGATAGTTGGAGTCTATGAGCCGCCAAAGGAACCGATTCCCGGAACACAAAGGGTGGAGGTGATCACCATGCATTCAAGTAGAACAAATTTCAGTTGGCTCGAGTTGCATCTTAATTTGGCAAGATCGTAGATAACCATGGAAGTTCAATCCACAAGGGTAAACCAATAGCCACCAAGCCTTGCTTAACGGCGATCCCATGTTGTGTTGAACATTGGTGCGCGGCAGATTAGCCAAAACCAGCGCATAGGGCTGTGGCTTGTGAAGGGGGGTGGGCGAGTTTTAGTATGGTTGAAGGAAGGTTTCTCGTAAAAGGGAATCCGTATCTGGAGTAAATTTCCTTGTTTGATTCCTTCAGTCACTGGCGAATATGGCTAGCCAGTAATCTTTTCATTTCCCTGGCTAATCATCCCGGGTATGTCTTACCAGCAATAATCATGGATATCGCCTCCCTTGGTCGGTCTCAACGTGAGGTACCCACTTCTCGACACTTGAGTGGTTTTGCTTGTACTACAGTTGTGACATGATGATGTGGCGACTTGTCGGGGAATATTCTCGTGGGTAATCTACGTTTGTGTTCACAGTACTGTTATTGTGGAATGCTCACGGCGGAATTCCTATAAATCGGGTGGCTGAATATTTTTAAGCGCCTCTTTTAAGATTTAATCTGTTCTGTTGAGTCACCATATTACGTTCGGAAATTTTGACTGAAGGGTAATCTTAGTGATTCTAGTATTCGGATGTACCAGTTTAGTAGATAAGCATTGGGCAGATGAGCCCTAATGGTCACATGGAATCAGATATGCCAACAAAGTGGACTCCACAGAAAGTCGACCAGAACAGAATACGTCCAGCATGTGAAATCGTTGGCCAAATCGTCTAGCAGTCAGGCCCTCTTCGAACATTGGGTCGGAGATACCACAGTTAGAGTCGGAGAGCAAATAAGAATACCAAATTTGTATATGCTAAAGGAAGTCCGGACTTGGGAAACGAGGTCATGTCTATTGGTGTTTTCTAATTGGAAGCAATAGAGTGAGCATGGTAGACTATGGATCCGGTAACCATGAGAATTTGGGATTCTGAGGTATAAATAACCTCCAAACGACACGCTAAAAACCAAACATCTCAACTACTCTACTTTAGACGTCAGCTATTATGGTTGCTATCAAGCTCCTGACCGGTCTCTCGCTATTTGCCGCCTCTACCATGGCTTGGGTCTGGCCATTGCCTCAGAAAATGGAGGTTGGCAACGATATCCTTCGTCTTGACGACAGTTTCTGGATTCACTACAATGCGCCTTACGAGACCCATGCTATTATTCGGAAAGCTATTCATCGTTACAAGAAGTTGATCTTCAACAAGGGCGAATTTGGAGACCAGTTGGATACTGTTAACGCAACTGTCTTCCCTGCTGGAAAAACTTCGATCCCCGAGCTGCCTCCTCAACCGATGGGCTGGTATCCTAGTATGAACAGACTCGTCATCAACGTAGAGGATTCTAGTCTACGCCTCCAGATGGACACTGATGAGTCCTACACTCTTGATGTTCCTGCTGAAGGAGACTCCGTGATTACCGCAAAGACCGTCTTCGGAGCCCTTCGTGGACTCGAGTCCTTCTCTCAACTTGTCAAATGGCACAGCTCTACCGATCAGTTCCGTATCCCATTGGCTCCAGTCCATATCACCGACTATCCCAAGTTCTCACATCGTGGTATCCTCATCGATACTTCACGTAATTATCTGACTCCTAAAGCCATCAAAAGAACCTTGGACGCTATGTCCTACAACAAGCTCAATGTTCTCCACTGGCATATCATTGATTCACATAGTTTCCCACTCAAGTCATGGATGTACCCTGAATTAGCCAGAGCTGCCTATAACAAGGACTGGGTCTATGATGAAAACACTATCCGTGACATCGTGAGTTATGCTAAGGACAGAGGAATCCGTGTCATGCCTGAGTATGATATTCCAGGCCACTCGTATTCCTGGGGTATTGCGATGCCTGAAATCGTTTCGTGCATGAACAGACAGCCCGACTGGTCCGATTTCGCTGCGGAGCCTCCCAGTGGCCAACTCAACCTTATCAATCCCAGAACATTGGAGGTGGTTCGCAATCTTTTGCAGGAAACCACCAAATGGTTCGAAGAAGAACTCTTCCATATTGGTGGTGATGAGGTGAACATGAAATGCTGGGAAACCTCACCTGGATACCCCGAATATCTCAAGGAGCACAACACTACCTTGGACGCCCTCTTTGCTGATTTCATTCACAAGGATCACAGCTATGTCAGAGAAAACAAGAAGGTTCCTGTCACCTGGCAAGGTGCTCTCCTTACTCAAAACGTCACAATGGAAGATGACGTCATTGTCCAGACATGGTTAGGAAATGCCGCCTCCGTTGCTGCAGTTCGCCTTGGTCATCGTGTAATTGCATCTAGCTACGAGCATTCTTACTTGGATTGTGGCCACGGTGCTTGGATTGCCTCTAGCCTTGGCAACTCCTGGTGTGACCCTTATAAGTCATGGCAAGTGATCTACAGTTACGAAATGACTGCAAACATGACTGAAGCTGAAGCTAAATTGGTCATTGGCGGTGAGACAGCCATGTGGGGTGAGCAGGTTGACTCTATTAACTTTGATGCTCGTGTCTGGCCTCGTGCCTCTTCCTCGGCTGAGGTTCTGTGGAGTGGAAACACTCTGGCTAACGGAACTCTTAGACCCACTGCTGACGTTTCCCCCAGAATTAATGAGATGCGTGCTCGTCTTGTTGACCGCGGCATTGGTGCTGCTGCTCTCCAACCACTTTGGTGCCAGCGTTTCCCTGGCATGTGCTAACTCATTGAAATTATTTTCTGACTCCTTCCTCAGGTTGTCGCCCGACATATGAAGTTGGATAGCAATATCGATTAGAACTGTATAGTAGAGCGTTTTAAGTTTGAAAAATAAGAATCATTGAAATGCGAAATTATTGCTCAAATAAATCCAGCGTTTTCCATGTAACTATCTGTTTACAGTATCTCACTATTATGAAAAATTGCCGAGATACGGGCTTCTAGGAACATCCCTGCTTGATCTCGATTTGAAACAGACCATCAGGGGTACTAAATATCTAGTCTTATACTAATTCTGCCACACCAGTATTGCACGTCTAATGGGAATCAGATGATTTCTGCATAGTTGCCAAATTTTCCTTCAGATGGAAAGCAATACTCCATCACGTGGTGTCGTTGAAAACAGCTATCTTACTGGCAGCATATACATATGTGGTGAAATTAAAGCAGAAAGCAAAGGTAGGGAACAAGTATTTTCAACCAATGCAGTCAGCGCTTGATGCAGTTTACAGCTATATGCAAACGAATATCTTTGCCAGATACTCCGGGTAATACTGTTGTAAATTTCGTAATTTCACCTAAATATTCCCCTGACTTAGTTGCTTAGATCGTTACCTTCAAATCTTAGAGAATTCGGACCAAATTCCTTGTTAGGATTTAATTGGAATATTTTCACCAAAATATCATGTACCCAGAACATGAAATCCTGATAGGTCGTCCAAACAGCCCCAAATTCTGCGCACATGTTCTTGTGACCTTGCTAAACATATTCTACACGTTTGCTCTGCCAAGACTATTTAAAAGTAGTATTTGAGGTTAGGGCTACAGTTCTGGTTCTTTATTGAGAAATTTGCATATTAAGTGCAGTCTTGAATTATGACACAGTCACATGAGTATAGTAGCTAACACCAGATGATAACAGCTACTTTGTCGGTAAAAGAGGTAAAAAACTGCAAAAGCTGTAAGGGTTATGTTTGTGGGGGAGACAGTTGCTAAGAGGTGAAATCTTTATTTCATTTAATACAAAGAAGTCAGCATTACTGTTGTACCTTTGATACAAGAGTGTGTGGCTGAGGTCAATATGTAGATATGTTAATAAGAAGAATTGAAAGCTCTGCAGTGCTCAAGACACTGTTCAGTGGGAAGGGTGGGCAGTAAGAGTTGCAAGAATGATATGTCAACAACAATAATAAGGGGAACATGTTCTGGATTGATACACATCACAAAGGGAGTGTATTGCATATGGTACTGCTGCAAAAGGTCTATCAAGTACTTCATGTAGGCCAATCTAGGCTTTTCAAACTGTAGGATACAGTAAGCAAACTCCTTTAACTCCAGATCTTCAAATATGATTCTCCAGCAGGAACCAGGTGTACTGAGATGTGCACTTATCCAAGCCCTGCTAAGTGGGTGTTTGTAGTCGTAGAGTCTGAGATATAAACTGGTTCTAAGGAAGAGAAGTCTGATCTTGTATGACAATCACCCAAAGCACCAAGAAATGCATGTCTGTAGGGGCATGCACATAGATAGGGGACCAAGAGTGTAATGCTTAAGACTTCAAGCTTGTTAAGCCTAGTGCAGTTGGAAGAAGTAAGAGGGAGAAGTAGCAAACCAGATTCTAGGACCTAAAACACAAACTGTCTGAGCCAAAGGAGGCAGCTAAGAGCTGAAGTACTCTATGAAAAATAATTTGGTCCTGTAGGTGGATCCAATCCAGATCAGCTGTCAAAATCCCATCAAGAGACTGCTATAATACCAGCAACTTGGAATCAATGACTTTCTAAACAATCTTATGACAGGATCACAACTGTTGTAAGAGTCTTGGAGATATTGGAAGTGATTTGGAGAACAAGTAGATTATGTGGTTTTCACTTAATGATTTATTGAATGTAAAAGTAGTATTTATACTTTTACCTGGTCTTGTCATTACAAGCACGTAGAATAGGTTAAGGAAGGTCCCAAGAGCATGTGTGCAAAGTTTGGGGCTGTTTGGACAACTTTGAGAATTCTCATGTTCTGGGTACCTGGTATTTTGGTGAAAATATTCTAAGTAAATCCCAACAAGGAATTTGGTCAGTATTCTCTAGGATTTGAAGGTAATGATCTAAGTGACTAAGTTAGGAGAATATTTAGGTGGAAATACAAATTTTTACAACACTCCCACTCAGCTAAATGTTCATACTGACTAGTCCTAATTTTGACCTAAGATATTCAAACTTGTCTCTAGCTAATGGTTTGGTAAATATGTCTGCAATCATTTCATCTGTAGGACAGTAAACTAAGCTAACTAAGTTATTCTCTATAGCTTCACATATGAAACAATGTCTAATATCTATGTGCTTGGTTCTAGCATGAAAAGTTGGATTTCTACCTAATTGTATACATCCTTGATTATCTTGATATAAAGTAATAGGCATTTTTTGATATAGGCCTAAATCTGTAAAGAGCTTTCTTAACCACATTGCTTCTTTTGTAGCTTCACAGGCTGCCATATACTCTGCCTCTGTGGTGGAAAGTGTTACAGTTGGTTGCTTTCTTGAGTTCCATGATAATGCTCCTTTACAGTAAAGAAAGGTGTATCCTATGGTGGATCTTCTGTCTTCTAAATTTTGTCCCCAATCAGCATCAGAGTATCCCACAAGATCCTGTTCTGAATCCTTATAAGTATATCTTAAGCAGATATCAGCAGTTCCTTTTAGGTATCTAAAAATCCGCTTAACTGCTGCAATATGATCAGATCCATAGTTTTGATTATGTTGGCTGACAACTCCCACTGAATATGAGATATCTGGACATGTTCCAAGCATGATATACATCAGACTGCCGACCATAGATTGATAAGGAAAGTCAGGGCTTTCAGATGGCACCAAGCTCTCTTGATTTGGTTGAGTTTTGACCAAGTTAAGGTTTGTCTCCATTGGGGTAGCTGCCAGTTTACAGTCTTCCATTTTGTACTTCTTTAGTATATCTTGAATATACTTGGATTGACTTAGGGTCATAGTCTGGGTACTTCTGTCTATGGAGAACTTAATCCCTAAGTAGTAACTAAGTTCTCCTAGATTGGACATCTTGAACTCCTTAGATAGGCTGGATTTAGTCTCTTCCAATGTTTCTAGGTTATTGGTGGCTATAATAAGGTCATTCACATATAGAGCTAATAGAACTGGATTTGCTCTATCTGGCTTATAGTATATACTATAGTCAGCATTACTTCTTTTGAAACTCAAAGATTCCAAATAAGAATCTATCTTGCAATTCCAGGCTCTTGGTGATTGTTTGAGACCATATAGTGACTTTTTAAGCTTGCAGACCAAATGGGGGTTATCTTGGTCAATAAACCCATCAGGCTGGTCCATATACACGTCCTCATCAAGTTCTCCATTCAAAAATGCAGTTTTTACATCCATTTGATGAATAAAAACTTATATTTGGCTGCAATAGCCAATATTAATCTGATGGAATTAAACTTGGCTACTGGTGCAAAGGTCTCTGTATAGTCAAGTCCTTTTGTATGAGAGTATCCTTTGGCTACAAGTCTTGCTTTGTATCTCTCAATTGTACCATCAGCCTTGTATTTTGTCTTGAAGACCCATCTGCATCCAATTGATTTTTGGTTGATTGGTAATTTGACTAAGTCCCAAATTTGATTTTCCATCAGGGCCTGATATTCCTCAGTCATTGCAGATCTCCAAAACTTCATCTGAGGGCTATTTAGGGCCTCTTTTACAGTCTGGGGTTCATCAATATGGGATGAATAGGCATAGGCTAAGTTTGTACCCTCATTGATGTAGTAATTTGGGCTATTTCTTGTCCAATTGGATCTCCGGGCATTTGATACTGGAATGATCACTTCTGGGATATTCCTGGGCACTGATTCTGGCTGAACCACGGTTGTAGATGTTGTAGAAATTTGTATTTCCACCTAAATATTCACCTAACTTAGTCACTTAGATCATTACCTTCAAATCCTAGAAAATACTGACCAAATTCCTTGTCGGGATTTACTTAGAATATTTTCACCAAAATACCAGGTACCCAGAACATGAAAATTCTCAAAGTTGTCCAAACAGCCCCAAACTTTGCACACATGTTCTTGGGACCTTCCTTAACCTATTCTACGTGTTTGTAATGCCAAGACCAGGTAAAAGTATAAATACTACTTTTACATTCAATAAATCATTAAGTGAAAACCACATAATCTACTTGTTCTCCCAATCACTTCCAATATCTCCAAGACTCCTACAACAGGTTATGAGCCCCGAGCTGTCACTCTCTGCAATGTCTACTACTGCTATTACTGGAATTTTTCCCTCTGCTGAAAAGTTGGATGGATCTAACTACCAAGTGTGGAAGGTGAAGATGAAGATGCTGCTGCAAGAAAGAGGCCTTTGGGATATTGTCATGGGAGAAGAATGCCCTCCTAAAAGCATGGGAGAGGAAGCCTTAAAGTACCAGAAGAAAGATCAAAGTGCCTTTAACTGCATTTGCCTTAATGTCAAGGACAAATTGCTAATTCAATGCTCAAGAGCAAAAACGGCAAAGAATGCCTGGAAAGCATTAGAAGACACCTACCAGTCATGTTCAGCTGCCAAGAAAATGTATCTGAGGAGAAAATTCTTTACTACAAAGATGCTGCCAGGAGAAGAAATGAAAAATCTAATTAACAGAATTACCCTGCTGGTAGATGAGATGGAATCTGTGGGCATACCAACTACTGATGAGGATGTGATAGTTACCATCCTGAATAGCCTGACAGACAAGTTTCAGGGCCTTGTATCAGCCCTAGAGTCCAGAACTGAAGATTTGACCTTAAATTACGTATATGGAAGGCTCCTGGATGAAGAATTAAGAAAATCAAGCGCCAATAAGAAGGAAGAAGAAAATGCTTTAATAAGCAATGATAACCAACAAAGGAGGTACCCAAGACCCTACAAAGGCAACAGCAACCTATTTTGCAACTACTGCAAAAGGAAAGGACACATATCAGACCGGTGTTTCAAAAAGAGAGATTATCAGCAAAAGAAGCCTGAATATGGAAATGCTGCAACAACTGAAGATAGACTATTCATATCTGCACTAAATATGACCACAAACAAGGATTCTCAGATGTGGTATATTGACTCTGGAGCTTCTCAACACTTTACACACCAAAAAGAACTTTTTACCCAATATCAAGAAATTCCAATTAAGAAGGTTTTCATGGGTGACAATAGAACACTTGATGCAGTGGGAGAAGGAACTATCCAAGTAAACCTTAAGAAGCAGTGAAGGAAGCCATACACTGACCTTTAAAGAAGTACTCTATGTACCAGAAATAGCCAAGAACCTACTCTCTGTAAGCAAGGCCACAGCAGAAGGACTCAGTCTTCAGTTTTGACAATTCTGGATGCAGGATCACTGATCAAAATGGTGCTCATATGGCTTTCAGGCATCAGAGATCAGAATCTATACAAGTTGACTTATATTCCATCATATCTGGAAGCCAATATAAGTAACTTAAATGAAGAAACACCAATGCTTTGGCACAGCAGATTTGGACACATCAATTTTGATTATTTGCGTAAAATGATCAAAGATCAGCTAATTTCTGGAGTGAAAATTGATCCCCCAGCTAATTTGGAGCACTGTGAAGCCTGCATATATGGGAAACAAGCCAGACAACCGTTCAAGAGCTCTGGGTTAATCAAAACTAAGAAAAAATTAGATCTAATTCACTCAGATCTGTGTGGACCTATGCAAAATTTATCCTTAGGCGGGATGAAGTATTTAATCACTTTTATTGATGATTATACAAGATACACATGGGTCTACTTCATGGAGAGAAAGGAAGAAGCTCTGTCTAAGCTCAGGGAGTTTAAAGCCATGGTGGAGAGAGAAACTGGTGAAAAAATCAAGAAAATATGCTCTGACAATGGTGGAGAATATACCTCAAAACTCTTCATCCACTTCTGCAAAATTCATGGGATAAAGCAAGAGACTACTGTACCATACTCCCCACAGCAAAATGGAGTAGCAGAACGAGCTAACAGATCAATAATTGATATGGCAAGATCTATGATCCATGATCAAAAATTATCCTATGATTTTTGGGCGGAATCAGTTGCCACTGCTGTATATCTTAAAAATAGGAGTTATAACAGAATACTTTGTGATTCTACTCCATTTGAAGCATGGTATGGATACAGACCAAGTGCAGAACATCTAAGAATATTTGGGTGTACAGCATATGCCAAAAAACTGGCCGGAAATCAGTCAAAATTTGAGCCAAAAAGTGTAAAATGCATATTTTTGGGCTACTGCAATGAGAGTAAGGCATACAGACTCTACAATACCAAAGCAAAGAAGCTGATCAAGTCCAGGGATGTGTTGTTTGATGAAAATTCAAAATTTTCACAAAAAATGACATCAGATGATGACGAAAAATTTGATCTCAAGTCCACCAATTGTCAGGATTGAATCAGAGCAAAACAATGAAAATTTTTTCACTCCAGAGGACTCTACAACCGTGGTTCAGCCAGAATCAGTGCCCAGGAATATCCCAGAAGTGATCATTCCAGTATCAAATGCCCGGAGATCAAATCGGACAAGAAATAGCCCAAATTACTATATTAATGAGGGTACAAACTTAGCCTATGCCTATTCAGTCCATATTGATGAACCCCAGACTGTAAAAGAGGCCCTAAATAGCCCTCAGACAAAGTTTTGGAGATCTGCAATGACTGAGGAATATCAGGCCCTGATGGAAAATCAAACTTGGGACTTAGTCAAATTACCAATCAACCAAAAATCAATTGGATGCAGATGGGTCTTCAAGACAAAAGTACAAGGCTGATGGTACAATTGAAAGATACAAAGCAAGACTTGTAGCCAAAGGATACTCTCAAACAAAAGGACTTGACTATACTGAGACCTTTGCACCGGTAGCCAAGTTTAATTCCATCAGATTAATATTGGCTATTGCAGCCAAATATAAGTTTTTTATTCATCAAATGGATGTAAAAACTGCATTTTTGAATGGAGAACTTGATGAGGACGTGTATATGGACCAGCCTGATGGGTTTGTTGACCAAGATAACCCCCATTTGGTCTGCAAGCTTAAAAAGTCACTATATGGTCTCAAACAATCACCAAGAGCCTGGAATTGCAAGATAGATTCTTATTTGGAATCTTTGAGTTTCAAAAGGAGTAATGCTGACTATAGTATATACTATAAGCCAGATAGAGCAAATCCAGTTCTATTAGCTCTATATGTGGATGATCTTATTATAGCCGCCAATAACCTAGAAACATTGGAAGAGACTAAATCCAGCCTATCTAAGGAGTTCAAGATGTCCGATCTAGGAGAACTCTAGTTACTACTTAGGGATTAAGTTCTCCATAGACAGAAGTACCCAGACTATTACCCTAAGCCAATCCAAGTATATTCAAGATATACTAAAGAAGTACAAAATGGAAGACTGTAAACCGGCAGCTACCCCAATGGAGACAAACCTTAACTTGGTCAAAACTCAACCAAATCAAGAGAGCTTGGTGCCATCTGAAAGCCCTGACTTTCCTTATCAATCTATGGTTGGCAGTCTGATGTATATCATGCTTGGAACACGTCCAGATATCTCATATTCAGTGGGAGTTGTCAGCCAACATAATCAGAATTATGGATCTGATCATATTGCAGCAGTTAAGCGGATTTTTAGATACCTAAAAGGAACTGCTGATATCTGCTTAAGATACACTTATAAGGATTCAGAACAGGATCTTGTGGGATACTCTGATGCTGATTGGGGACAAAATTTAGAAGACAGAAGATCCACCACAGGATACACCTTTCTTTACTGTAAAGGAGCAATTTCATGGAATTCAAGAAAGCAACCAACCGTAGCACTTTCTACTACAGAGGCAGAGTATATGGCAGCCTGTGAAGCTACAAAAGAAGCAATGTGGTTAAGAAAGCTCTTTACAGATTTAGGCCTATGTCAAAAAACGCCTATTACTTTATTTCAAGATAATCAAGGATGTATACAATTAGGTAGAAATCCAACTTTTCATGCTAGAACCAAGCACATAGATATTAGACATCATTTCATACGTGAAGCTATAGAGAGTAACTTAGTTAGCTTAGTTTACTGTCCTACAGATGAAATGATTGCAGACATATTTACCAAACCATTAGCTAGAGACAAGTTTGAATATCTTAGGTCAAAATTAGGACTAGTCAGTATGAACATTTAGCTGAGTGGGAGTGTTGTAAAAATTCGTATTTCCACCTAAATATTCACCTAACTTAGTCACTTAGATCATTACCTTCAAATCCTAGAAAATACTGACCAAATTCCTTGTCGGGATTTACTTAGAATATTTTCACCAAAATACCAGGTACCCAGAACATGAAAATTCTCAAAGTTGTCCAAACAGCCCCAAACTTTGCACACATGTTCTTGAGACCTTCCTTAACCTATTCTACGTGTTTGTAATGCCAAGACCAGGTAAAAGTATAAATACCACTTTTACATTCAATAAATCATTAAATGAAAACCACATAATCTACTTGTTCTCCCAATCACTTCCAATATCTCCAAGACTCTTACAACAGTAGAGTCCTCTGGAGTGAAAAAATTTTCATTGTTTTGCTCTGATTCAATCCTGACAATTGGTGGACTTGAGATCAAATTTTTGTCATCATCTGATGTCATTTTTTGTGAAAATTTTGAATTTTCATCAAACAACACATCCCTGGACTTGATCAGCTTCTTTGCTTTGGTATTGTAGTCTGTATGCCTTACTCTCATTGCAGTAGTCCAAAAATATGCATTTTACACTTTTTGGTTCAAATTTTGACTGATTTCCGGCCAGTTTTTTGGCATATGCTGTACACCCAAATATTTTTAGATGTCCTGCACTTGGTCTGTATTCATACCATGCTTCAAATGGAGTAGAATCACAAAGTATTCTGTTATAACTCCTATTTTTAAGATATACAGCAGTGGCAACTGATTTGGCCCAAAAATCATAGGATAATTTTTGATCATGGATCATAGATCTTACCATATCAATTATTGATCAGTTAGCTTGTTCTGCTACTCCATTTTGCTGTGGGGAGTATGGTACAGTAGTCTCTTGCTTTATCCCATGAATTTTGCAGAAGTAGAAGAAGAGTTT
>MCFE01000739.1:0-40840 GCA_002104905.1 Basidiobolus meristosporus CBS 931.73
CACCACTGCCTTGGGTGTTCCACATATAGCTGAATAAAAAAAAATATGGCCTCCTGCTTACTAACCTCTACAAATGCACACACCTGCTGCAATTGACATACTACTATCACCTCAACTTTAGGGCTTTTTAGTGGAATACTTGCAAAGTTGCCCTTTACCTTGCAATGTTGGTAGTATAAACATCTCACAAACATACATTTGGTTGTTGCCACTTCTGCAATGAATACCTTCTGAACATCTGCAAGGAGCTTCTGGGTATTTAGCCAATATATACCTTCTCCTAGCTGGATTCTAGTCCCCCTTATAAGTGCACTCTGGCTCTTATTTGTGTGAATCCATACTGAATGGTGTAGAAGTTGGCTTGTGAGCAAGAGAAATTGGCATACCTTAGTAGAGATTTCCTAATAATAGTTAGTTGCTTGTTGCACCCATCCCAACTTTGCATTACTTGACTGATTACCAATGGGTTGGGGCTGCTTAGCTTCTTAATGCCATAGGCATAGGTGTCTCCATGCGCACATCTGTCCTCAGTATTTTCCATGTTTGTTTGTAGTATAGCCACTCAAATCCTGTCATTAACTTCTTGCACAACTGCTTTAGATGCATCAAATTGGCATTTGTGAGCTGCTTCTGGATAGATTTTCCTACAATGTCCTCATATGAATGCCAATGCTTCCAGTGTATGCATGGTACAAATGGCTTTGGAATGCTACTTAAATAAACAACTATCCACTTCATTGAGACCTTACACTTGTGTTGTAGTATATACATATGAATGTTGATTGGAGTCCATGAGAAGTACTTGGTGTAGCAGATACTCTGTAATATCTTCCCAATTCTTTTAAATTTCTCTGGTACCTCAAATAGCTCATTTAGCTTGAAATGTACCATGAACAACTTGGTCATCAGTGTAGGGATATTGCTGGAAAGCAAATGCATTGCTCCCAATAGGAAGCTTTTGCTCAAACATATACCCTCTATGTTAAGTATTTCCAATTTTCAATTGATTCCATATTCTGGCAAATGGCTTATAGTTTACCAACTTTGCTGCAGTTGTATGCTGTCATGATCACATGACAACCATGAACACCCATGCCAAGTTTCAGCTTCCTAGCTCAATTTCTAAGAGATTCCTTCTAGAACCTTCTACTACCTTCCAGAAAGTTCCTGACCCTTCCAAACCACTGTTACACAATGGAACATTCCATGGAAGCTTCCCATTGTATTTTTCATAGTCCAGTACCATATATGGAAATACCAGGTCACGTGACTTAGTGACATGATCAGGTGACCTAATCCACTTCCCCATCCTGTCTCAGTGCCGTGTCATCTATGTCATTTTCCCCAGCACCAATGCTGTGCCTCACCCCACAACCCCATTAGTATTAGCCAATATCTCTCCGCATCTGTATAACCAAAAAGTATATATAGTCCTATCCCCCCTTAAGTATTCCTCAGTCTGATAAACACAGGTCCTGAATAAATAGCCTTGCCTTCGAAATCCGCCTTGCCTTGTTGATCCACACCTAA
Organism: Basidiobolus meristosporus CBS 931.73; assembly: GCA_002104905.1. Taxonomy (NCBI): domain Eukaryota; kingdom Fungi; phylum Basidiobolomycota; class Basidiobolomycetes; order Basidiobolales; family Basidiobolaceae; genus Basidiobolus; species Basidiobolus meristosporus. Next base: position 1,531 of record MCFE01000739.1, read on the forward strand.
GTCCTTTCCTGGTCCTGCCTTGCCTAGCCCTACTCTCCTGCCTTGTGTCTATTCATAACATATGCTGACTTCTGTATGTTCTCCCAGTGGAAAGATGATATTCATAGTGTTGGTGTTTGGGTAACTATAATGTGGGTTAGTTATGGAGTAAATCCCCTGGATCTCAGACATATGACAGCAATATTGTCCATTGTGCCCAGAAAAACCTGCTATCTTGCTGATGGCTTGGGTATCTCCAATGCAGATAATAATATGTGCTTTTACATGATGGCCATTTACTGTTATTCCACTGGAAAGCATGAAAAACTCATTCAGCAATGGTTTCAGGTTGCTTTTGAGGTTGGACAGTGATTTAGGCCTAGATATCAATGAGACTACCATCAGATGATTGCTCTGATACCATAGGATGGGTGGACATTTGTATTGATGAGAATCAGTGACCTGTGGGATTTGCTGCTAGAGTGCTTGTTTAATGAGAATCCATCAAGCGCTAAATCAAAGGCGTGGTCAGACAAACCTTCAAGGTAGCCCTTGCTTCTTGGCTGTTGGTAATGTTTGCCATCAAATATATTGGATATGTTTGCGCTTGATTGTTAATGAGTGTGGTACTGTATAGCCTTGCAATATTTGTTGGACTGCATTAGCTTCCTTAGACAGAGTATCACTGGAATATATTTGCAGTGTGAGCAATGTTTTCCCTCAATGGTCATAGTTTCCTCACAATTTGGACATGTTGCAAAGATAGCATTTTTTGATGTGAATGCCATGCAACTGTTAATGCATGCTGGAATCAGGGCAGTCTCTGGCTCATATGTTGCCATCCACATAACAGTTGTTCACTTGTACCATGTACATGGTAAGTTGCATCCTGGTATGATTTTAGCAAGAAGTAGTGATAAATCCTCAATGCCCCCATTACTGATATTAGTGGAAGCTCACTACTTCTCCAGCCACAACATTATATCATTCACCAGTAGATGGACTACTGGGCTCACTTGGCTCCACAAAGTATCCTTGGCATTTGTTTCAACAGGTGTTGTCTCATTGCATAATGGGATTTGACTGGGCTCATGGATGGTACTGTTGTCAAGGGAGATCGACTCACAATCCAGTAGTGAACCTTTTTTGTGAGAGCTATCACTCTGCATGCCATATTATGAAGGCTGTGAGCATAAAGTTGTCACAAACACACCCAACTCAGTTTGCACAAGGTGACAAAGACAGCCAGGTGTCAATATAGAAGTATCAACTAGCCAGCAAGATAATGTTGGTACAGTAGTAACCATGAATGGTCAATATGACTTGGGTGGAAACACACTGGCCATGATCCTTGTAATATTTCCTATGCTGTCTGCATACTTCAGGGCTGAGAGGCTTGCTACAATAGCTACATGGCCTTTTTTCTTTTCTCTTATAGTGTTGAGCAAAAGTAGTCTTGTCCATGGGGCAAACAGTTTGACCTTCAACAGCTTAACACTATCATATCACTTTTTGATCAATACTCATGTGAACTTAAGACAGTCTTATATTTGAGACATTGAACCTACATGAATGTAAGATTTAATGATAACCTGCCATAGTAAGCATTATTAATAAAGTTGTGGCACAACATACACATGTATATGTGGCACTATTTCCCCTTTGGTTTGACTCACTTCCATGTACATTTGCTGCTAAAGAATAAAGCAAAGTTTCCTGGTTCCTGACCAAACCCCATACTGACAGCAGTAGAAGAACATATGGACAACAGCTTGCTTTGACATTCAGTGCAACAAGCAGGGCTACATCCAAAAAAGATCATGTTAACAGTGTGCCCACTGAACATGATAATTTGGACTCCCCAGGCCGTCAGTCAAGAAGATAATTGAGAACCTCTGTGGAGCCACAAGCTGACTGTTATGCTAAGGCAGTACACCTAGTTGAAGACCAGCAAGTGGCTGTCATAACATCACCACCACCAATATTAGCAAGTATGCTGTCAGCTCATACCAAAGCAATAATGAAGCAATTAGGTGCAGTGGCTGACAGAATAGATACAGTGGCCCCAAGAAATCTGAAAATAGTTCAGAAACAGAGTGAGTGGATAATATGTGTACAGCAATCAATATCCCAGGTAGAGAAAGCAGTATCTTTGCTGCAAGGAAGGAACTTAAGTAGCTCAATGCCACAGCCAAGAATTGCACCATTTCCAATTGTAACAGCAGAAGAACACCATAGAGTCTTTGAGGCACAACAACAGTGCCCAAAGATGAAGTCCACAGAAAGGCTTATCACAGCATAGGCATTGAAGATCTGTGAAGCTGTTGAGTACAATAATGAAGAGTGGGCTGATATGCAAGAGGCTGTCAGAAGCCTAGCATGCCATCAACTTAAGGCCAGGATACCTTGGGACCATCAGGAACTCAAGGCCTAGAAGAATGCACTTGACTTGCTCCATGTGCATTGTGGTGGTGTATAAGTCCAAGGGAGAGATACATCCAACACTTCTCAAGTGTTTGGCTTGTGGGGTGTTCACTAGGTGCAATAACCTCTGGCAAAAGCTTGCTAGGAATACTTGGGTTCTGTCTCTAATCTAATGTGAAGGGGAATAAAGCCACAAGCTTGTCAAGGGAAAACTATTGAGCTACAATCCCCAACTTAGTTGGTGTCTTAACAAAAGTATGTGCTGAGTTCAGTGTCCTTTGAGATGACAATGTACTAAAGCTTCCAAAGTCAAAACAACTGTAAACCCCACCAGCAGGGACTTGATAAGAATGCAGCTGTGGTCAATAGTTACAAAGACAGAAAAGTATCTTTGCCTGTACAAGAACAAACTTGGGAAAGAATCAAATATAATAAAAGATACCTACTCTCAGTATTCCTCACAAGTAGTGCCTCCAAGATCAGTTGGCTGTCAGCGTGGTGTCCCGGGAGTGTCCAGCACAGTTTCCTGGGAGTGTCCTGTGGTCTGGGGTTCAAAGTTCAGGTAGCAGCAGGTAGCAGTGATCACACTAATCAACAAGTTGGTATATTGATAAAAGGGATGATCATTTATTGTTGAGGGATAACCTTCCTTATATACTTTTCTTACTGGCTAAGTGATTACTAATCATGGTGTTCCAGAAGGTTCCAGAGATCAATAGAGATCTTAATGACATCAGAATGACCTAAGAATGTTCTAAGTAGGTGCCGGAAGGTTCAAAGAGGCACAGCGCATCCAACCAATCAGGAATTAATATTCTGAAACCTGGGTAACATACGGATACCATATATGGTATGGGAATGGTAGGGATGGTGACACGGGTGGATCATGTGTCATGGGTACTGGCGCGGGTACCTGCCTAATATAGAAGCACTTATAGCTAGTGATGTTACATAAAGTGAGGGGTAACTTATGCAATAAGGTAAGCAGGTGTGATAGTCAACTGGCTTATGGGATACTACTGATCAGGTAAGACATATGGGATAAAACTAAAATCAGTGTAGTAGAGATATAGGGAAGTAGGAAATAAGGGAATGAGCACATCTGTTAGTGGGTGTCACTGTCACCCCACTACAGCATTATCCTGGATTCAAATGGGCAAATAGATGTTGCTCCAGCATTGGTATACTAAGAAAGCAGCTTAACAATAGCAGTAACTATCAAAGGCAGACGAACAAGGGTACTATGGCTAAAAATCAGTGGCTTCCTCAAGAGCCTGTCACAAGCAGGGCCAAAAGCTCTAGACAAGTGTCAAAGAGACATCAGGTAGCTGGAAGAGTGCCAATTAGGGACAAGCGGGCAGACACAGATGAATTAGCATAACATTTATCAATGAAAAAGCATAGTACCACTCAAGAGGCACTCAGTCAAAGTAGCAGTGAAGGACCTGGCAATGATAAAAACAAGCGGCTTTTACAGGGGCCCATCACAACTTTGGTTGAGAGCCTGAAACATGCAGAATAGAAATATCAAGTTGTCAGAAAAGTGCCAGCAAGGGATAAGCTGGGCCTGAACAGATGTGTTAGAGCTGAATTTACCAAGGAGAAAATGTATTACATTACAAGTATCATTGAGACAAAGTAGCAGTGAAAGACCTGGCAGTGTTAAAGAAAATGGTAAATGAGAATATGTGTACCAAAGCCTGAGACAGCAAGTCATGCAAAAAGAACTGCAGTTTGAGTCAATTAACAACGCAAGCCTAGAATAGGCTGAATCCTATCATAGCCAAGAAGAATTACCAGTAAGAAAACAGCTGTTTTCACCAGAGCTGGAAGCACAGCCAGTTGAGCTACACTCCAGCAAGGTAGTTGAGTTTGCTGAAAAAGGCAATTTGTCTACCACAGCCTCTACATCCTGCATTATTGACAGAGTGGAGATCTAACTGGCAGATAAGGCTACAATATCAAGAGCTTGAAAAACTATAGCAATACCTTCAGTGGAATTTTGGAACATTACTTGGCACATCAAGAGGTTGCAGCATTCCTCCAAGAACAGTGCTCAAGAAAACACACTTGAATATTGCAAGGATTTATTGCAAAGACTGGCAGATGAGGTGCTCTACCTTGCAGTGCCAGCTGAAGACCAGGACATGTGGGAACAACTAAATGAAAATGGGGACCAGTGAACAAACATTGGCATAAAGCCAAAGGGTTCCTGTCAATGTCATGAACGCAGAGCATTACAGCAACAAGTAATTCCATTAAAATCTACCAATCAATAAGTATTTCTTCTGCAACACTCTGGTTCCACAACTTTGGCAGGAACCCAAAGGCTTCATGCCACTGTTCATTCAGTGGTTCTCACATGTCCTGATCTTCAGCCAGCATTGCAAGGTCTAGCTCCTCATCTGCCAGTCTTTGCAATAAATCCTTGCAATATTCCTGTGTACTTGCTTGAGCACTGCTCTTGACAAAGTGCTTCAACCTCTTGGTGTGCCTATTAAAATTCCAAAACTCCACTGAAGGCATTGTGATAGTCTTTCAAGCTCAGGACATTGTAGCCTTGTCTGTCAGTGGGATCTCTACTCTGTCTACAATGGAGGCTGTGGTAGACAAATTGCCTTTTTCAGCAAACTCTTCTACCATGCTGGAGTGTAGCTCAACTGGCTGCGTTTCTAACTCTTGTGAAAACACCTGTTTTCTTGTTGGTAATTCTTCTTGGCTCTGATGGGACTCAGTCTGTTCCTGGCTTGCAGTGTTAATTTGCAGGAACTGCAGTTTCTTTTGCATGCCTCCCTGTCTCTGGCTTGGGTAGACATTTTTCCCTTTACCTTTTCCTATATCACTGCCAGGTCTTTCACTGCTACTTTATCTGAGTGCTTCTTATAAAGAACTACATTTTCTCCTGGATAAATTCTGCTCTGATGCACCTGTTTTGGTCTGCTTGTCCCTTGCTGGCACTCCTCTGGCAACCTGACATTTCCTTTCCACTTGGTTTAAGCTCTCAGCCTTAGTTGTGATGGGCTCCTGTAAAAGCGGCTGGTTTTTATCACTGCCAGGTCCTTCACCACTACTTTGACTGGGTGCTTCTTGAGTGGTACCACGCTTTTTCCTTGATAAGTATTATGCTGGTGCATCCATGTCTGCCTGCACGTCCCTAATTGGCACTCTTCCAGCTACCTGACATCTCTTTAACACTTGTGTGGAGCTTTCAGCCCTGCTTGTAACAGGCTCTTGAGGAAGCCGCTGGTTTTTAGACATGGCACCCTTGTTCTTCTGTCTTGGATATTTTCTGCTATTCTTAAGATACTTTCTTAGCATACCAATGCTGGCCCAAAATCTGTTTGCCTGTTTAAATCCAGGATAATGCTCATGCAATAAGTGAAGTGCATTCTGCTTTGCCTTGAGTTCTTGATGGTCCCATGGTATACTTGCCTAATGGTGATGGCATGCTAGACTTCTAATGGCCGCTTGTATATTAGCCCACTCTTCATTATTGCACTCAATGGCTTCACAGATCTTCAATGTCTTTTGATTTTGAGGCTTTGGTATAAACACCACATTGTTTCCCTCCCATGCTGTGATAAGCTTTTCTGTGGACTTCATCTTTGGGCACTGTTGTTGTGCTTCAAAGACTCTATGGTGTTCTTCTGCTGTTACATTGGGAAATGGCGCAATTCTTGGCTGTGGCATTGAGCTACTTGAGTTCCTTCCTTGCCACAAAGATACTGCTTTTTCTACCTGGGATATTGATTGCTCTACATGTACTATCTGCTCATCCTGTTTCTGGACTATTTTCAGATTTCTCTGGGCCATGGCATATATCCTATCAGCCACTGCATCTAATTGCCTCATTAATGCTTTGGTATGAGCTGACAACATACTTGCTAATATGAGTGGTGGTGATGTTATCATGGCCATATGCTAATCTTTAACTGATGGTACTGTGTTTGCTACATTCTCATCTGCCTGAGCATAATAGTCAGCTTGTGACTCTGCAGAGGTTCTCACTGGCCTACTTGACTGAAAGGCTGAGGAGCCTGCATTATTACTTTCAATGGGCACACTGTCCACAAAGCCTTTTTTGGATGTAGCCCTGCTTGTTGCACTGAATGTCAAAGCAAGCTGTTGTCCAATTGCTCATCTGTTGCTGTCAGCAGTGCGGTTTGGTTGAGAACTAGAAAACTTTGCTTTATTTCTTGGCAGCATATATATGTAAGTGAGTCAAACCAAAGGGGAAATGGTGCTACATATACATGTGTATGTGGTGCCACAACTTTATTTATAATGCTTACTATGATGGGTCATCATTGAACCTCACATTCATGTAGGCGCAAGGTCTCAAATACAAGACTGTCTTAAGTTCACATGAGAATTGACCACAAAGTGACATAATAGCGTTATGTTGTTGAAGGGCAAACTGTTTGGCCCATGGACAAGACTACTTTGACTCAACACCATGAGAGAAGAGAAAAAAGACCATGTGGCTATTGTGGCAAGCCTCTAAGACATGAAGCACGCAGACAGCATAGGAAATACTACAAGGATCATGGCTGGTATTTTGCCACCCAAGTCATATTTGACCATTCATGGTCACTACTGTACCAACATTATCTTGCCAGCCAGTTGGTACTTCTATATTGGCACCTGGCTGATTTTGAGCCTATCTCCCCTAACAACAGTACCACATATGAGCCCGGTCAAATCCCTATATGCAATGAGACAACACCCATTGAAACAAATGCAAAGAATACTATATGGAGCCAAGTGAGCCCAGTAATCCATCTACCGGTGAATGATGTAATGTTGTGGCTACAAAATTGACATGTTTCCACTAATATCAGTAATGGGGGCTTTGAGCATTTATTACTACTTCTTGCCAAAATTATACCAGGATGCAACCTACAATGCACATGGTACAAGTGGACAATTGTCATGCAGCTGGCAACATATGATCCAGAGGCTGTCCTGATTCCAGCATTTGTTAACAGTTGCATGGCATTCACATCCAAAAATGCTACTGTTGCAATATGTCCATAATGTCAGGAATCCACCACCATTGAGGGAAAACATTGTTTACACTCCAGATATATTCTGGCTATACCCTGTCTGAGGAAGCTGATGCAGTCCAACAAGTATTGCAAGGCTATACAGTACCACACTCAGTATCAATCAAGTGCAGACATATCCAAAATATTTGATGGCAAACATTACAAACAGCTAATAAGCAAGGGCTACTTTGAAGGTATGTATGACCATGCCTTTGCCTTAGCACTTGATGGATTCTCATTAAACAAGTACTCTACCAGCAAATCCTGCTGATCACTGATTTTCATCAATCTGAATTTGCCACCCATCTCATGGTATCACAGCAATAATCTGAAGGTAGTCTCACTGGTATCTGGGCCTAAATCACCGTCCAACCTGGATAGCTACCTGTATCCATTGCTGAATGAATTTTGTATGCTTTCAAGTGGGATAAGGGTAAATGGCCATCATGTAAAAGCACATATTAATATGTGCATTGGAGATACCCCAGCTATCAGCAAGATAGCAGGTTTTCCCAGGCACAATGGATGGTTTTGCTGTTGAATGTGTAAGATCTGGGGGATTTACTCCATAACTCACACACATTGTTATTACCCAAACAACAGCACTAAGAACATCATCCTTTCACTGAGAGTACATACAGAAGTAAGCATACAATTGCAGCAAAGTTGGCAAGCTATAAGCCATCAGCCAGAATATGGAATCAATCAGAAACCAGAGATACTTCCAATAGAGGGTATCTGTTGGAGCAAAAGCTTTCCACTGGGAGCAATGCATTTACTTTTCAGAAATATCCCTATACTGATGACCAAGTTGTACATGGGGCATTTTAAGCTAAAAGAGCCCTTTGAGGTACCAGAGAAACTTGAAAGAATTGGCAAGATAGTACAGAGTATCCACTACTGCAGGTACTTCTCACAGGCTCCAAATAATATTCATATGCATATGCAACAATACAATTGCAAAGACTGGATGAGCTGGATATGTATTTATTCAAGTAGTATTCTGAAGCCATTCCTACCAGGAGTACATTGGAAGAATTGGGAGTCATATGTGGACATTGTAGGAACATTTATCCAGAAGCAGATCACCAATGCCAACTTGATGCATCTACAGCTGTTGTGTGAGGAGTTTGTAATGGAATTTTGGGTGGCTATACTACAAACATAAAGCTGAATGTGTAGATATCTGCTGCTACTGCATCCATTCTCTACTCCATCTTGCATGGTGTGTGGAGAATATTAGGCCTTGCTTCACCTTTTGGGAGTTTCCTATGGAGTGGCTCTGTGGGGAGATAGGAAGACAAGTCAAGTTGCAGGTACTACCATATCTCAATCTCAACAAGAATATTACCTTCAAGTCCGTCATGGATGTAATCAGTTGGCACATGGTGGACAGCCTGAAAGAGTTGGAAAATACTGAGGACAAATGTGCACATTGAGACACCTATGCCTATGGCCTTAAGAAGCCAAGCAGCCTCAATGAGTGGGTAATCAGTTAAGTAATGCAAAGTTGGGTTGGGTGTAACAAGCAACTAATTTTTATCAGGAAAACTCTACCAAGATATACTGGATTTCTCAAGGTCATGAGCCAACTTCTACACCATACAATATGGAATTCACACAAACAAAAGCTAGAACACACCAACATAGGGAGCTAGAGTTTACCTGGGAGAAGGAATGTATTGGTTAAATACCAAGAAGTTCTTTACAGATATTCAGGAGGTATTCATGGCAGAAGTGGCAACAACCAAGCATATGTTTGCAAGATGTATATGCTACCAGCAAGGCATATGGCAACTTTGCAATTATCACACTCAAAAGCCATAAAGCTCAGGTGATAGAAGTATGTCAATTGCAGTAGGTCTGTGTGTTTGTAGAGTGTTATGATCTGCCGCTTGCATGTTTAAGTTAGATCAGTATTTAGTCAAATCAATTAGTATATGTTTAGGTTATCAGTATATCAGTATTATCTATGAAATCAGTAGCATTAGTCAGCAAATGAATCAGCAGATCCTTATGAGACAGAAATAGATATATTAAGTAGGATCTTATTGGGTGATGATGATGCAATCAAATGAGTCATCAGCCACAACCTACATTAGGAAATACAATTAGTCAGCAATTGATCTGGCAAAATGTATATAAGGAGCTGCTGGAACCTCAACAAAAATCAGTTCAAGTGTTAGTGAATACAATACAGCTAAACTCCCTATTCCTCTACAACTCATATACCAAGACTTGTAACAAGAGGTTAGTAAGCAGGAGGCCATAGTTTTTTTTGGTTTGAACTATATGAGGAATGCCCAAGGCAGTAGTGGGTAAGGAAATAGCAAGGGGTGATTCTACAGTGGAATATATGAATTGCACAAGGGGAGGTAGAAAAAGGAAATACCACTTGGTAAACTGGTATGGTAGCACTATACAAAACCAGTGGTTGGCCATCATACTGCCAATATAATGCTATCAGAGTCTTGCTGTGAGGCCGTCAAATGCCGCCAAGTTTCTTGCCATATAAGGCAATTGGATGTCCTTGCCAACTGGATCCACATAAAATAGTAAGAGAGTGCTGAAAGACCACAACAATACCATGCAGATATTGTCCTAGCACCAATAAAATATTGTCAAGCTTTATCCCATTATTTGGTTGCATAATTAGGGAAACACTATTATGATCCCATCATGAGATTGTTAGGAGGGTCACTAATTCCAAGCTTCTGTTATTATGATGGTTTCTTAACAGGATCTTGACAGTTGATCCAGATTGGATCCACCTGTGGGACCAAATTATTTGTCATAGGAATACTGCTTGTCAGAAGACACATCTTATAATGGAAGAAGATGAGGAGCCTGACAATATACACCCCAACATTTGGACCTGCTCATTAGGTATACAGGAGCAGACAGCTATGGTTCATACAAAATACATGAGAGTAGAACAGAAGATTAGACCATCACTTACACCTTTGACTGAGGGATCTTGTCCTGCTGATGACATCAGGCCACCAGAAGATATATGATTTACACCTGAGAGACCTAAGTCATTAGTGATGGAAACCTAGCACCAGAGGAGATCTTATTATTTGTAGAAACCCTGAAAAGACATGATAAGGTTTTTTCATATAATGACATGGAGATAGGGGTCTTAAAGACATTGGTTGAAAAACCTACTGAAAGAGGCCTTAGTATCTCCACCAGTTCTAAGACCTCTTGACTATCAGAACACTGAATACCTACCTATTTTGACAGTGTATGCAGGCCCTATAGGACCTGGAGTACTACTTGGCCAAGATGATGAAGATTGCAACTGCTATGCCTGCAGATATGAAAGCTGCCTATTCTCTCCTAGAAAACAAAAATACTCACAGATTAAGAGAGAGCTACTAGGAGTTGTGAAGATGCTGAGGAAGCTAGTGTCACAACTCTACATGACACATTTCATCCTGGAGACAGATGCCAAGCCACTTATAGGAATGATCAACAAGTCTGACCTACCTGATGATGCCACAAACTGATGAATGGCATGGCTGAAAATGTTTGATTTTGAGGTCTGACATATCCCTGACAAGACATATATTGTGGCCAATGTACTCTCTAGGAAGGGACCCAATTATTTGAAGATTTGGACCCTCACTGTGATGATATGATTGATGCAGAGATCCAACAGATTGCCATCAAAGACCTAGAGAGAACAACCTGGAGCTGGATCAAGGAATATTGAAGGATACTCAAGAAACCTAGTTGGATGGAAATTCAGGAGTTTAAAACACTCAAAAAGAAGGCACACCACTACTATCTAAAAGATGATCGTCTCTTTAAAAGAGTGAAGCCTGGACTTATGACAAGAAGAGTAGTCACTACCCCACAAGAGCAACTCAATATCATGACAAGTATCTACTGAGGAGAACCAGGAGGACATAGAGGACAAGAAGCCACCCACAATTCCACAGCTCAGAGGTACTACTGGGAAAACTTGTACTATAATATCCAACACTTTGTTGAGTCATGTGTAGCCTGCCTGAAGAGATCCTCTAAGCATTATAAAGAACCACTGCATCCTACTTACATAACCTGTCTTTGGCAAAAGGTTGGTGTTGACCTTCTCCACATGCCAACAGCTGGATCAAAGAAGTACCTGATTGCTGCTAGAGATGACCTCAGTGGATGGGCAAAGGCTTGAGCCTTGCCCTACAACAAGTGCCATACCATATGGAGATTTATACTTGAAGGCATTATCTGCAGATTTGGCTGCATCCAACAGTTTGTTGCTGACTGAGGAGTGATGAAATCCCAAATGATCCAGGAGTTATGCTAAGAGTACAAGATATACATTGCTTTTACTACAGCTTACCATCCTCAAGCCAATGAAGTGGTAGAGAGAGGACATGGACCACTGGTAAACTCTCTTGTCAAGACCTGTAAGAATAATGCAACCCTGTGGCCACAGCAAAAAAATACCTTATGGCATAAGTTACCCCTCACTTTATGTAAGATTACTAGCTATAGGTGCTTCTATATTGGGAAAGTACCTGCACCGGTTCCCATGACACATGATCAACCCATGTCACCTTCCCTGCCATTTCCATACCATATATGGTATCCCTATGTTACACAGGTTTCAGAGTACTGATTCCTGATTGGTTGGATGAGCAGTGCCTCTTAGAACCTTCTGGCACCTACTTAGAGCATTCTTAGGTCATTCTGTTGTCATTAAGATTTCTATTGATATCTGGAATCTTCTGTAACACCATGATTAGTAATTACTTAGCCAGTAAGTAAAGTATATAAGGGAGGCTATCTCTCAACAATAAATCATCATCCCATTTATCAATATACCAACTTATTGATTAGTGTGATCACTGCTACCTGCTGCTACCTGCTGCTACCTGAACTTCCAACCCTAGACCACAGGACACTCCCAGGAAACCATGCTGACAGCCAACTGACATTGGAGGCTCTACTTGTGAGGAATACTCAGAGTAGGTATCTTTTATTATATTTGACTCTTTCCCAAACATGTTCTTATACAGGCAAAGATACTTTTCTGTCTTTGTAACTATTGACCACAGCTGCATTCTTATCAAGTCCCTGCTGGTGGAGTTTACAGTTGTTTTGACTTTGGAAGCTTTAGTACATTGTCATCTCAAAGGATGCTGAGCCCTGCACACACTTTTGTTAAGACACCAACTAAGTTGGGGATTGTAGCTCAATAGTTTTTCCTTGACAAGCTTGTGGCTTTATTTCCCATCACATTAGATTAGAGACAGAACCCAAGTATTCCTAGCAAGCTTTTGTTAGAGGTTGTTGCACCCAGTGAGCACCCCACACACAAAACACTTGAGAATTGCTGAACCTATCTCTCCCTTGGACCTATACACCACCACAATGGTCTCTGGATGGTGTCCTGATGGGATCAGTACCTTTTAGTCATGGAACTTTGAATTTGTGACAGCCTTTTGATGGGATCATTACAATCATTCTGATAGGGGATGCAGTGTATGTGATCTGAAAGTGAGAGAAATGGCAGAGAACCTATCAAACACAACTGAGGAACTATTGTGATGAAAATATGTAAGTTTTTTTATGGGATAAGAGGTTTTTGGTATCAATACCTCTCAGTCACAGGATTCAAAGCTTACAACAGCATTTGGATGGGAACATCAACATTACTTTTATATGGCCAATGGATGTATGTTATATATTAATTTACCCTTGCATGGGGACCATCCATGACAATACCAACAGTACTTTTAGCCAAAGTACAACAGATCAATCAGGCAAGCTCTCTGCAAAAGAGTGCAACCAAAAACTGGAAGAAATTCAGAGGGGCCAGCAAGGAAAGTTTGGCACTCTAAAATGCCAAAAACAATATCCCCATAAGAAGCTGAGTGGATATTAGCTTTTTAAAAAAGTTTGAGATTGGGAAAAATATGTTTGTAAATAATCCAGTTATCATAACAAAATAGGTAGATAAAAAATTACAAAGCCACCAAATAATATTGGAACAGTATGTGTAGAAGATATTATAATATCATACCGCAACCCTTCCATCTATGTCAATTACCACATAAAATAATCAGGCAAAAGATAGCTGAACTACCCAACATAATAGGAGTGTCAAAATAAATAGTTTATCATCTATTGTAATTGGTTGTGTAACGCCAGAAACTCCTGAAACAAGAGTAATAAGAAATATATTACTGCTAACTGTATTTGTGGTTAGAATTCCTCCATGACCTTTTAAATTGGCCTTGATACTTACTCTTTTATTGGGGAGAGTTGTCCCAATAGAGACAATTGTTAATCCAGTAACAGTATCAGAAATACCAAAAAGTTTAGCAAAATAGACAGAAGATTTAACAATAAGCCAACCACATAAAGAGGCTAAAATAGGCCCAAATAAAATGGTTAATACACAAATATACGTTTTTTTGGTTGTTGCACATTCAAGTGGTTACTGGAACCATCATCAGAATTGCTGACAGAGTTGCTTTAACTGTCAGAATCCTCTGGGGAATCAAGCAGTCCTTTGTAAATACATTTAGCAATGGTAATAATGTACATAACAACAAGTATTTTAAGAAGCCAACCTAACACTTGATCAACAGTATTTGTAAAAATAATCAAGATGTTAAAAGTGAAATAAAACGCATAATACAAGAATAAGTTCTTGAGCTTCTATCAACAATTACTAAAGGTTTCAAAAACAAACCCAAACAGAAAGTACCAAGAATATTTGCCGTGATGGATCCAATATTATTTCCAATGGTCAAACCATTATATCCTTTCATCAAAGTAATAACAACAACAAGCACAAAAACCAAAGTAACAAGGCATCCAAGCTGCATATACAATGGCATGGTTCTTACAAGATCAAATATTAAAGTAAAAAAAGATTTTATAACCAGCAAAGCTTAGCTGTGCATTAATTGCACTTGCACAACCTGGCAATATATTCAAGAAGCTCTATGTTGGGAGTAATAATGAGGGCAATATTTATCAAAACTAGGGGAGACTTGTGATGCTAGTGAGTTTTCCATTTCTACAATACCTCAGGACCAGTATTGCATTATTTTCTTTATTTTGCCTTTTGCTATTGGATCATACAAATGAAAGCTCAAAAATTATAACTCAGAAGGATAAATGGTTATAACTCTGAATATCAACTCATCTGAGAGAATTATTTTTCTATCAATCACATTGTGACCTATATATACTTCAAGTTACAGCTCATATGAGGCAGTACCTGAAGAGTTTTGATCAATGGAGACAAATAATGGAATAAACTAGCGCTCTTTTGGTAGATTGCTTTGATGATTTTGCTTACCAGTAATTTTTGGTCATGCTTGTCAAATCATATGCATTTTGACAGGTGCTGAGCCAATGGTTGATCAGCAAGACTCTAATTTGATAGCTGTTTATTTTATATATTGCATGAGCAATTGCCCAAAAGCTTTGACACCTTAGAAATTGGATATATTAACTCTCTTAGCAGGGGACCAAAGTGAGAACCTAACTCTGCAAAGTCTCTACAATGGATTTACAAGAAAGAAGTTTTTGAGACTTCCCCTGAATCACTTGTGCTGTTGAGTATCCATGTTTGAGTATCACACTATCATAGACAAGTCTGCCAAGCTAACCAACCAGATTATGGAAGCCCTCTAAGAGTGTACATTCTTTAAGGACACCCTGCCAGTCTCCTCTGTGGTCAAAAGTCTCCTTCACAGACCCATTTAAGAGACCTTGTAGGCACTCCATTGGTGGAAAGCTCCTTTAGAGACCACTTTGAAACACCCTTAGATCAAGGTGGAGCCAGCAATTCCAAACAAGGAAGATATGTATCAGAAAGAAAAGGGACTTCCCAATCAGGAAAACTTACAATAAGATTCAATAAGCCCAATAGTCAACAAAAGGTCCAAATGCTGCTGTAGAAGTGAGAAAACTGCCTACTGTATATGTTGAGCCTAAGATTAAGAATATTTTAAGAGTTGTATCTTCTAATGGTGTATCAAGCTTGCAATAAAATATTGCAGTATAAGCATACTGGAGGTTATTGTATGTTATTGATTAGCCTTTACATTGTAGAAGAAGCCCCAAACAAATCATAATTCTAGGTAACATTTCTCCACAAACTCATATACCTTGCTAAAGGGTGGCTCAGCTGGCTGAGCTTCCAACTCTTGCAAAAACCGCTATCTTAATGTTAGTAATTCTTCTAGGCTATAATGGAATTCAGTCTGCTCCAGGTTTACAGCATTAATTGGCAAGAACTGCAGATTTTTTCTTATGCTTCCCTGTCTCTGGCTTGGGTGGACTTTGTTCCCTTAACCTTTTCCTTTATTGCTGCCAGGTGTTTCACTGTTACTTTGTCTGAGTTCTTTGTGTATTGAACTACAATTTTTCCTTGATACATGCTGCTCTGATGCATCTGTTCCAGCCTTCTTGTCTCTTTCTGGCACTCCATGAGTAGCCCAATGCTTGTTTTACACTTGTTTTGGGCTCTCAGCCCATGCTGTGACAGGCTGCTGAGGTAGCTGCATGTACTTATCTCTGTCTGGTTGTTCACTGCTACTTTGACTGAGTTGTTCTTGAGTGGATTTATGCTTTTTCCTTGGAAGATGTTATGCAGGTGCATATGTCTCTGCCTGCTTTCCCCTTGTTGGCACTCTTTCAGATACATGATGTCTCTTTGATGCTTGTTTGGAGCTTTTGGTGCTGCTTATAATTGGCCCTTGGGGAAGCCACTGGTTCTTAGCCATTGCACACTTGTACTCCTGCCTTTGATAGTTTCTGCTATTCTTGAGATACTTTCTTACCATACTAATGCTGGCCCAAAATCTGTTTGCTTGTTTCAATCCCAGACAGTGCTTATGGAGCAAGACAAGCACATTCAGCTTGGCCTTGAGCTCCTAATACACCCATGGTACACTGGCCTCAAGGTGTAGGTGTTCTAGACTTCTCAAGGCCACTTAAATACTAGCTCACTCTTCAGCATTGCACTCAACCACTTGCAGATCTTCAATGTCTTATGATTTTTAGGCTTTGATGTAAACACTGCATTTTCTCCCTCCAATGCAGTGATAAACTTTTCTCTGGGCTTTATCTTGCGGCACTGCTGTTTTGATGCAGAGACTGTGTGGTGTGCCACTGCTGTTACATTGTGAAATGGCTCAAATCTTGGCTGTGACATTGAGCCACTCAATTCCTTCTTTGCAGTAAAGATACTGCTTACTCTATCTAGGATATTGATTATTCTACCTGTATCATCTGCTTATACTGTATCGGACTCTGTCCTGATTTCTTGGGGCTATTGCATCTATTCTTTCAGCCACTGCACATAGTTGCCTGATTAATGCTCTGGTATGAGCTGACATAACACTTGCTACTACAGGTGGTGGTGATATTATGATGGCCACTTGCTGGTCTTTGACTCAATGTACTGCATTAGCTATATTCTCATCTGTCTAGGCATTATGGCCAGCTTGTGGCTCTACAGAGATTCCCAATTGCCTACCTGACTGAGTGCCTGAGTAGTCCACAATATTACCTTCTATAGGCAAACTGTCCACATGGCCTTTTTAGGTTGTAGCCCTACTTGTTGCACTAAATATCATAAACAAACTGTTATCCAACCATTCTTCTGCTGCTGACAGCAGTAGGGTTTGGTTGGGAGCCAGATAACTTTGCTTTATTTTTGGCAACATGTTTATGGAAGTGAGTCAAACCAAAGGGGAGTTGAAGTTTCACACTTGTGTGTACATGGTGTGACAGCTCTATTTATAGTGCCTGCTATGGCAGGCCATCATTGAATCTTTCAATCATGTGGGTGCAATGTTTCAAATGCAATACTGTCTCAAATTCACATGAGTACTGACAAAATATTGATAAATTAGCATTATGTTATTGCTTATCAAACTGCTTACCCCATGGTAAAGACTACTTTAATTCAACACCATCAGAGAAAAGAAAAAGAGCATGTGGCTGCTGTAGCAAGCTGCTCAGCCATGAAGCACACAGACAGCATAGGAAGTATTACCAGAATCATTGCCATGATTTAGCCACACAAGTCATATTTGACCATTCACCAGTCACTACTGTACCAAAAATATCTTGCCAGCTACCTGAGACCTATATAACAGCACCTAGCTGCACTAAGCAAAGCAGATCATTTTGACTGATATCAGTGCTAGGGGCTTTAGGGATTTACTAATACTTCTTGCCAAAGCATCCTTGATTGCAATCTACCATGTACATGGTATAAATGAACAACTCTCATGTGGCTGGCAAGATATGACCCAGACACTGTCCTGATACCAGCATGTGTTAGCAGCTGTGTGGCATTCTCACTGGAAAATGCCTCCATTGTAAGGTGTCCAACTTGTCAGGAATCCCCAACTATTTGGGGAGAGCATTATTCACACACTGGATATATTCCTAAAATACTCCATCTAAGAAGCTGATGCAGTATGACAAATATTGTGAAGCTATAAAGTACTGCACTCCATATCAATCAAGCATAAACATATTCAATGTGTTAGATGGCAAATATTACAAACATCTAAGCAACAAGGGCTACTTTAACGGTGTGCATGACTGTGCCTTTGCCTTGGCACTTGACAGATCTCATTAAGCAAGTACTCTACCAGCAAATCCTGCTGTCCACTAATTCTTGTCTACCTGAATCTCCCACAGAAGTCAGTATACAATTGCAGCAAAGTCCGCAAGTTATAAGTCATTGGCTGGAATTTGGAATCAATTGGAAATTAGATATACTTAAGATAGAGGGTATCTGTTGGAGCAAAAGCTTTACACCAGGAGCAATGCATTAGCATTTCAACAATATCCTATACTGATGACCAAGGTGTAAATGAGGCATTTCAGGCTACAAGAGCCCTTGGCAAACCTGCAGAAATTTGAAAGAATTGGCAAGATATTACAGAGTATCTGCTGTGGTAATGTATAAGTCCAAGGGAGAGATATGTCCAACACTTTGCAAGTGTTCTGGGTGAGGTGATCCCTTGGTGCAATTGTTGTTATCTGCCGCTTGAATGCTTAAGCTAGATCAGTTTTTAGTCAAATCAATTAGCTATATGTTTAGGTTATCAGTATATCAGTGTTACTAATCAAATCAGTAGCATTAGTCAGCAAATGAATCATCAGATCCTTTTCAGCCAGACATAGTTATATTAGGTAGGATCTTATTGGGTGATGATGATGCAATCAAATCAGGCATCAGCCACAGCCTACATTAGGAAATACAATTAGTCAGCAATTGATCTGGCAATATGTATGTAAGGAGCTGGTGGAATCTCAACAAAGATCAGTTCACATTTTGGTTAATACAATACTAGCTAAACTCCCTATTCCTCTACAACTATTAAACGAAGACTTGTAACACAATAACCTCAGGCAAAAGCTTGCTAGAGATACCTGGGTTCTGTACTACTTGAATGTGAAGAGGAACGGAGCCACAAGCTTATCAATGGAAAACTACTGAGATACAATCCCCAACTTAGTTGTCATCTTGCCAAAAGTATGTGCTGGGTTCAGTGTCCTTTGAGATGAAAATGTACTAAAGCTTCCAAAGCCAAAACAACTGTAAACTCCACCAGCAGGGACTTGATAAGAATGAAGTGGGTGTCACTGTGACCCCTCTGCACCACTACCTTAAGTACCTCTCACAGGTGCCAATCAACATTCATACTCATACACAACAATACAAGTGCAAGGACTGGATGAGCTGGATATGTATGTATTCATGTGGTCTTCAGAAGCCATTTCTACCAACAGTACATTGGAAGCATTGGGAGTCATATGTGGACATTGTAGATATATTTGTCCAGAATCAGATAACAAATGTCAACTTGATACACTTACAGGTTTGTGCAAAGAGTTTGTGAGAGGATTTGAGAAGCTATACTACAAACATAAAGCTGAATGCATAGATCTCTGCCACTACTGCATCCATTTGCTACTCCATCTTACTTGGTGTGTTGAGAATAATGGGCCTTGCTTCACCTTTAGGGAGTTTCCTATGGTGTGACTGTGTGGGGAGAAAGAAAGACAAGTAAAGTGCAAGTACCACCATATCCCAATGTCATCATGAATATTACCTTTAAGTCTGTCATGGATGTGATAAGTAGGCACATGGGGGATAGCCAGAAAGAGTTAGAAAGCACTGAGGACAGATATGCACTTGGAGGCACACACACCTATGACATTAAGAAGCTAAGCCACCCCAATGTGCAGGTAATCAGTTAAGTAATGCAAATTTGGGATGGGTGCAACAAGCAACTAAGTTTTATCAGGAAAACTTTACCAAAGTATGCCTGGTTTCTCTTGGTTACAAGCCAATTGCTTCACCATTGAATACTAAGTTCACACAAATAGCCGCCTGAGTGCACCTATTAGGGGAACCAGAATCCTGCACAGAGAGGGAATATACTAGCTGAATATCAAAAAGTTCTTTGCAGATATTGAAGAGGTAGTCATGGCTGAAGTGGAGGCAACCTAGCACATGTTTGCAAGATGTATATGCCATCATCAACACAAGATATATGGCAACTTTGCAAGTATCACATTAAGAAGCCATAACATTAAGGTGATAAAAGTATGTCAATTGCAGCAGGTATGCACATTTGCAGTGGACAGTAAGCAGGAGGCCATAATATTTTCTGATGTAAGCTACGTGTGCAATACCTAAGGTGGTGGGGGGTAAGCACATCAAAAGGGGTAACTCTACAGTGGAATATTTGAGTTACTCAAGGGGAGGTAGAAAAGGAAACACCATTTGGCAAATTAGTACAGTAGCATTATACAAAACTAGCTCTAGGCTGCCATACTTCAGCTATAATAACATTAGAAGCCAATAATGAGGCTGTCACGACACTGTCTAGATCTTGCCATATAAGGTAATTGGGTGTACAGACTGGTTAGATACACTTAGGTAGTTGTAGAGCACACTCAGACCACAACACCACCATGCCACCCTTGGCAAAGTTTTGTACAAACACTATTATGTTTTTGACTTTATTTGGCTGTCAAATTGGTCAAATGCTGTTGTGATTCTGTCTTAAGTTTGTGTAGAGGGTCATTACTTCCAAGCTGCTGTCTTTTAGCAGTCTTTCAATTGCATCTTGATGGCTAATCCAAACTGGACCTGCCTGCAGGTCAACATTATTTTGATTAGGATTTACAGTCAAATAAAGTTAACAAATATAAAAGTGTTTGCACAGTGTTTTGCAACACCCTCCACATCCTCCATTGTTGTCATAATGGAGATCCTGCTATCAGATAGAGTAACTATGTCAAGAACTTAACAGGTTATCACAATGCACTCAGTGGAGTTTTGGAGCATTAGTGAGCACACCAAGAGGTTGAGCACTTTTTAAGAGCAGTGCCCAAGAAAACTCACCTGAATATTGCAAGGATTTATTGCAAAGACTGGCAGATGAGGTGCTAAACCTTGCAGTGCCAGCTGAAGACTAGGACATGTGGGAACAACTAAATGAATATGGGGACCAGTGAACAAACATTGGCATAAAGCCAAAGGGTTCCTGTCAAAGTCATGAACACAGAGCATCACAGCAGAAATACTAATTAAGTGCTGGATTTTAGCAGAGTCACCTGTTGAGTATGGAGTTGCGCTAATTATTATTGTAGGGTGTAGGGACTTGTATAGGCCAATACAATTAGCAGTTGAGGTACAATTGAAGTTTCAACAGAAATAAATCAAGTTGTAAGCATGAAAAGTAACAGAGATAGTTGAGGCAGGAAGTAAGGAGTATGAAAAAGAGGCAATAACAAATCAATGCATATAACTATAGGGGGTGATGGAGTATCCATGACAAGAAAGTGATGACATTGGCAGAGAACCAATCAGAAGCCACTTTCAAATTGTTGTGATGAAAATTTCTGAATAAGGTTTTTTGTGAAATGAAAATTTTAATATGATTCAAGTAGCTCCACTGAAGGCCTGAAGCTGAATGCCACAATATCTGCTACTGCTGTGTTCATTTTCCACTCTAACTTGCTTAGCAAGTAGGGAACAATGAGCAATGCTTCACCCTTTGAGAGTTTCCCATGGCATGGATATGTGGAGTGGTAGGAAGCAGAACCCAGTCACACATACAGCCATATCCAAGCTTCATCCTTAAGATTACCTTCAAGTCCCTCATAGATTTGACAAGCTGACAAATACAACATTGCCTGGAAGAGCTCAAGAAGCAATGAACACAGTAATAAATGGAGACACCTTTACCTTTGCCTCTAAGAAGCTACACTATGAAATGTAATTGTGAAAATCCCGTCAACTGAATGTTGCAAATTGAAATTCTGCAAATAAGAAGTATTGATTTCATCAGGGAACTATGCTAAGGCTGTTCAAAAAATAGCCCCTCATATTTCACAAAATTTGATCCAAATTTTTCATCACTACAATACATAAGTGGCTTTTGGTCAGTTCTCTGCCAATTCTGTCAGCTTTCAATCTCCAGCAGTTGGTCACCTCCTATTTTTGGTATTGCTATGATCTACTACTTGAATGTTTAAGTTTGATCAGTTTCAGTCAAGTCAATTAGTTGTATGCTTAGCTTATCAGTAGATCAGTATTATCTATCAGGTTAGTAGCATTAGTCAGCAAATAAATCAGCAGATTCTTATCAAACAGAAATAGAGATATTCAACAGGATCTTATTGGGTGATGATGATGCAATCAAATGAGTCTTCAGCCACAGCCTGCATTAGGAAATACAATTAGTCAGCTATTGATCTGGGAAAATGTATACAAGGAGCTGCTGGAACCTCAATAAAAATCAGATCAAGTTTAGTGAATACAACACTAGCTAAACTCCCATTCCCTGCAACTCTTATGCCAAGACTTGTAACATTGATAGCAGCAATAACCAGAAACCTCCCTTCTGAAGAAAGAAGAAGCCTCCCTCAAGATGTCCAAAAATCAAGAATGGAAGAATGCTAAGCAACAAATCCTGGCCCAGCAGCAACTGTTACTCTAGATCCTTAGTCAGCAGCAACAAGGAATGACTACCATTGCCCAAAGCCAGCAAAGCTCTGTTAAGAGCAACTTTAGTGCAAAGATCAACCGGTACCATGGTACAATCAATGAAAACCTGGGGGCTTGGCACTTCCAGATTGAAGTAGCTTCCAAGGCTAAAAGAATTGCAACAGAAAGCAAGTTACATGATGGAGCCTCTTACCTGGCAGATGCAGCTCTGCAGGGGTACCACAACAAGATCAGGTCAGCCACCATAATGGGATTCTCTACAACCTCTACCAGGAATGAGTTTGTGTTGGAAATTCAGGATGCCTTTGAACCCCCACACCAACAGATACTACTAAGAAGAAAGTTGAAGACACTCAGACAGAAAGGAATGGTCCAAGAATACATCTATGAATATATATGTCTATTTGGACAAATTGAAAGAATGAACCCTGTGGATCAAATTGAATACTTTATTGATGGGTTGAAAGAAAGTACTCAAGGAAGTGAACTATTGAAGACCTCAGACATATTGTAGAAGCCATCAAGATTGCCATTGACTTTGAGTCAGCTGTGTTTTGAGTTGGGAAGCCCTCAATCACTAATCAGAGAGCCTACAATCACTATGAAAGAAGACAATAAAAAGCAGTGCTAATGGAAATATATGCTATGCAGAAGAATCCTATCTTAGAAGAATGTAAGAAGAAAGGACTTTGCATTATTTGCCACCAGCAGGGACTTATTGCAAAGTGCTGCTCTCAGAGTAGAAATGAACAACAGCTATCAAGAAACTTTAATCATATTGAAGCCCTGGAGCATAGTAACATGACGGATGAACTGAAGAAGACCTGAGGCTCACCTTCCAAATGACAGAAGAATACCTATTGCAGATGACCTCAAACTCAGGAAAGCTATTATACTTGAATGGAGTAATCAATGGAGTACCTGCCAAGGTCATAATTGACTCAGAAGCATTGCATGAATACATATCAGAGTAAATTGCTTTGAAAGCTGGAATTAACTCAGAACCCACCAAATCAACTTCAGTCTCAACAGCTGATGGGAACACTCACATAATCAGCAGTACTGCTCAGCCAGTAAGGATCAAAAACAATGACTATGAAGAAGATCTACAGGCCTATATATTTGGGAACTGCAAGTTTGCCCCTGTACTGAGGATAACCTGGCTATTTGATGTAATCCATCAATCAACTGGAGAACCCATGCTACTGAGATCCAGAAGGAGAACAAGACCTATGAGCTATTACCTGCCAGACTGGATATTAACTTGGTCAATTCCAGTGTGTGTGAAACAAGTGAACTTAGCAAGACACTGTTCAGTAGAGAACTACGAAAAGGCACCCAGATGTTCCTCATGGCAGTATTACCAGATGATTCCTCTGCTCCAGTTCCCCAGAAGGTCCAGACTCTTTTGAAGGAATATTCAGACATATTTCCAGATGACTTGTAAGCCTACCACCAGTCAGAGACATGGGTCATGCCACTGAAACAGGTGATAGCCCTCCAGTGAGTAATACACCTCACAGAATGAGTCCATTGGAGTTGGAAGAGATGAAGAGACAAATAGATCAGTTACTGCAACAAGGATATATCAGACCCAGCAAGTCACCTTGGGGATCACCAGTACTTTTTGTGAAGAAGAAGGATGGAACACTAAGAATGTGCATTAACTACAGAGCTCTCAACTCAGTCAACATGAAGAGTAAGTACCCCCTAACTTCAATTGATGAGCCTTTGGGCCAACTCAATGGAGCCACTATTTTTAGCAAGATTGACCTCATATCAGGATACAACCAGATTAGGGTGAAGCCAGAAGACATCCCTGGGACAGCATTCAGGACCAGCTATGGACATTGGACTTGTTCTGTTGGATAGTGCCGCATTGAGCCATGAGTGCCAAATGATGCCATAGTGTGCCAAGGAGGCCAAGTGAGCCTATACCTTGCCACAGAGTGTGAAACACAGCTCTGCATCTTCATGCAAAGCAGCCCCTGTGTTTCACCCATTGAGCTGGAGAAAATCCATTTTTTGACCTTTTTTTTGATTCAATGTTGAGCAGGATGTGTCAGAGCTCAAAAAGATTGAAGACATGCATTGGGAACTCAATACCCATGGCACTCTGAATCTAGCTCCTGTAGCTTGTATCATTTCACAAAAATGCATGGCACTGTCTTGGTCCACTGGTACTCTCAGGCACTATACTTAAATATTAGCCCTAAAGTAGAACCAATATAACGCACTTATAGTGCCAGATTGTACCAGTGAACCAAGATAGTGCCATGCATTTTTGTGGCATGATACAAGCCACTGGAGCTAGATTCAGAGTGCCATGGGTATTGAGTACCCAATGCATGTCTTCAATCTTTTTGAGCTCTTACACATCCTGCTCAACATTGAATCAAAAAAATGGTCAAAAAATGGATTTTCTCCAGCCCAATGGGTGAAACACAGGGGCTGCTCTGCATGAAGATGCAGAGCTGTGTTTCACACTCTGTGGCCAAGTATAGGCACACTATGGCATCATTTGGCACTGATGGCTCAATGTGGCACTATCCAATGGAACTGATCTATTACAAGTACTTATTTATGAGTTTTGGCCTCACCAATTCCCCTTTAACATTCATGCCCCTAATGCAGACGGTGTAGTGGGGTGACAGTGACACCCACTGACAGATTTACTCATCCCCTTATTTTCTACTTCTTTATATCTCTACTACACTTCTTTTAGTTTTATCCCATTTGTCTTACCCAATCAGTACTATCCCATAAGCCGGTTGACTATCACACCTGCTTACCTTAATGCATTAGTTACCCATCACTTTATGTAAGATAACTAGCTATAAGTACTTCTATATTAGGCAAGTACCTGCGCCAGTACCCATGACACATGATCAACCCATGTCACCATCCCTACCATTTCCATACCATAAATGATATCCCTATGTTACACAGGTTTCAGAATACTGATTCCTGATTAGTTGGATGTGCTGTGCCTTTTAGAACCTTCCAGTACCTACTTGGAACATTCTTGGGTCATTCTGATGTCATTAAAATTTCTATTGATATCCTGAACCTTCTGGAACACCATGATTAGTAATTACTTAGCCAGTGAGAAAAGTATATAAGGGAGGCTATCCCTCAACAATAAATCATCATCCCTTTTATTAATATACCGGCTTGTTGATTAGTGTGATCACTGCTACCTGCTGCTACCTGAACTTCCAACCCTAGACCACAGGACACTCCCAGGAAACCGCGCTGACAGCCATCTGACCTTGGAGGCACTACTTGTGAGGAATACTCAGAGTAGGTATTTTTATTATATTTGATTCTTTCCCAAGTTTGTTCTTGTACAGGCAAAGATACTTTTCTGTCTTTGTAACTATTGACCACAGCTGCATTCTTATCAAGTCCCTGCTGGTGGAGTTTAGAGTTGTTTTGACTTTGGAAGCTTTAGTACATTGTCATCTCAACGGATGCTGAACCCAGCACATACTTTTGTTAAGACGCCAACAAAGTTGGGGATTGTAGCTCAATAATTTTCCCTTGACAAGCTTGTGGCTTTATTCCCCTTCACATTAGATTAGAGACAGAACCCAAGTATTGCCAGCAAGCTTTTACCAGAGGTTATCACACCCAGGGACCACCCCACACACAAAACACTTGAGAAGTGTTAGATGTATCTCTCCCTTGGACTTATACACCATCACAACAGTCTTCCAGGAATATTGAGACAAGTTTTATATAATCTACCTAGATGACATATTGATATACAGCAAGACAGAAGAGGATTACATGGTGCACAATTAAAAGGTCTTGAAGAAGCTGAGAGAGAACAAACTATATGGCAAGCTAGCTAAGTGTGAGTTCATCAAGGAATATGTTGAATATCTGGGACACATAGTGACTAGCACAGGAGTGACTTTGGACCCTAAGAAGGATGAATTTATCAAGAATCTGACGCAGCCCCATGGCATATCAGAGCTCAGAACATTCCTTGGAATGGTTCCCTATTATCAGAGATTTGTCAAGTCCCTTGCAAGTATTGCAGCCCCTTGAAGTGATATCCTCAAGAAAGAGAATACCTACAAGTGGGACATAGCTTGTGAGACTGCCTTCCATTGAAGGAACCTATAACCTTGTGAAAGCCAGAGCATGGTGGCCCAGAATGAGTCATGACATTGAAAAGCTAGTGAAAACATGCCCAAATTGCCAAATTGACCAATGCCAACCACAAAGAGTTGCTGAACTCTTTCCCCTGGAGCCTGTAAGACCATTTGAAAGATGGGGAATTGACTTTATTCAAATACTGCCAACTACCAGGAAGTGCAACCATTGGATCCTAGCAGCAATTGACTGTGCCACCAAATGGCCAGTGGCTAAAGCTGTACCAATAGCCAGTGAGCAAGAAGTTACAAGTTTCATCTACAATGAGACTCTTATGAAGTTTGGATGCCCTGTAGAGATTCTATCCAATAGAGGTGCAAGCTTTATGGCAAAGACATTGGAAGCTTACCTAGAAATGCAGCAGATCAAACACCTGAAAATCTTGGCATATTGCCCCAGAACTAATGGAGTCACTGAACAGCTTAATAAGTTATTTGGAAGAATGCTGACCAAGTATGCAAATGGAGTTGATGATAAATGGATCAGTACATACACCAAGCACTCTTTGCATGCAAAGTCAGAGTACACAACACCACCCAAAAATTTCCATTTTACTTAGTGTATGGATGTGAACCAAGGATTCCAGGAGATATCACACAACCAAGGCTTACAGACACCTTAGTAGAAGAACTCAGTCAGCCAAGTAGACACCAGCAGCCAGAACAAAGATGTCAAGAGGCACAGACCAAAGTATCTCAAAGTGCGGAAAAGATGAAGCGGAGATCTGATAAGACTATAGCACCAGAAGCATTGACAATTGGGAACATGGTATTGCTAAGAAACAACACTTGGAAGAAGTTTGAGCCACAATGGACAGGACCATTCAAGATCATCAGAGAATGTCCATTTGCAGCTTACCAATTAATGGACAAACATGGCAATATCCAGGAAGACTTAGTGCATAGGGACAGTCTCAAGCTTGCAAGACTTGCTGATAATACTGAACCATCAAGATATTGTTATCACAAGAAAAGATATTCAGGAGAACCCTTTCAACTTTGGTAGGGGAGAATGATATGATCTACTGTTTGAATGTTTATGTTAGATCAGTTTTTAGTCAAACCAATCAGTCATATGCCTAGCTTATCAGTATATCAGTATTACCTATCAAATCAGTAGCACTAGTCAGCAAATGAATCAGCAGATCCTTATCAGATGGAAATAGAGTTATTGAGTAGGAGCTTTTTGGGTGCAGATGATGCAATCAAATGAGTCTTCAGCCACAGCCTATATTAAGAAATACAAATAGTCACCAATTGATCTGGTAAAATGTATATTAGGAGCTGCGGGAACCCCAATAAAAATCAGTTCAAGTTTTAGTGAAACACTAGCTAAACGCCCTATTCCTCTACCACTCTTATACCAAGACTAGTAACAGTATATTTATTGGCCATTGCCTCTTTTTCACACTGCTTACTTCCTGACTCACCCAATGCCCTTACTTTTCCTGCATATGAACTGGTGTATTTCTATTGCAACTACAGATGTAACTCATTTACTAACTATATAGGCCTATCAAAGTCCATATACACCAACATTATGCCCTACCCTACATCCAATAAGTAGATCTATTAAAACCCAACATTCAATATGTATTTCTGCAGTAATACCCTTTTACCATGGTATTGACAGAAACCCTGCGGCTTTGAGCAACTGTTCATTGACTAGACTATGTCTGTTGTGGAAGCTCCACTCTGTGCTCAAAAGAGGATAAGGCTCAGGTATGAACAGTCTTTCTCTACAAGCCCCTATACCTCACTAACTAGCTGTGCATCCAACTATTGAGAAAACAGCTGTTATCATGTTGGTAATTCTTGTGACTATAATGGGATGCAGCCTGTTCTGGGCCAACAACAACGATTGGTGAGAACCACAACCTTTTTCTCACACTCCCCTGTCTTGTGCATTGTTATACTTTTCTCTCTTTACCTTTATTGTTATCACTGCCAGGTCTTTCAATGCTACTTTGATTGCGTATGTGTTGTATTGTACTACATATCTCCTTGATGAATGCTGCACTAGTAGATGTATTTTTGCTTGCTTATCCCTTACAGGCACTCTCACAGTAACCTAATGTTTCTTTGCTGTTTGTGATTAGCCTTGAGCTTGGCTTGTGATTGGCTCCTGAGATTGCTTCATGTTTTATTGTTGCACAGTCCTTCACTGCCACATTGACTGTGTGCTTCTTGTATTGAGCAACCTTTTTTCCCTGATAAATGCTACACGCATAAATTTGTACAGAAAATGTGGCAATTGTAAAAAGCCTCTCAGCCATGAAGCATACAGATAGCATGCAAGGTACTGCATGGTTCACAGCCAGTGTTTACTGCATAGGGCTTACTTGAGCATTAATCAGTTACTCATGGACCAACAAGGTCCCCATGGAAGATAACCATGTTGAACCCATCAAAGGTCTGTTTTGGTGGTGTATAAGTCCAAGGGAGAGTTATATCTAACACTTCTCAGATGTTTTTTGTGTGGGGTGTTCCTGGGGTTCAATAACCTCTGGCAAAAGCTTGCTAGAAATACTTGGGTTTTGTCTCTATTTTGATGTGATGAGGAATAAAGCCACAAGCTTGTTAATGGAAAGCTATTGAGCTACAATCCCCAACTTAATTGGCACCTTAACATAAGTATTTGCCAGGGTTAGCATCCTTTGAGATCACAATGTACTAAAGCTTCCAATGCCAAAATAACCAAAAACTCCACCAGCAGTGACTTGATAAAAAAGCACCTGTGATCTGTTGCAATTTAAGAAGTCATTTGAATATAAGGAACTTATCAAGAATAGTGAAAATAGTTGAACTGTTGTTTGTTCATAAAGAAGCTTGTATTTATACCTTTGTAGAAGTAATACAGCTGTAACACTAAGTAGGGAGGGTTTCTCAATATTCAGGAGCATTCTGTAACAGTTTCAGGGTCAGTACATAATGTTTGGTAATAGTGCTTATTTGATCCTGACTATAGGGGAATAATCATAAGATCATATATCTGGAGAAAGTGGCACAGTTATGGCAGTACATGAGACCTACGGTGACTAAAACTAGTCTAGAATTGTTAAGTAGATTCTTAGCTGCTGAATGATACCAAATAGTCCAATATTTCAACACTCCCCCTCAACTAGATAATTTCTTAATCCCAATTTCTCTCTAAGGATCTCAAACTGCGGCCTAGCTAGTGGTTTTGTCAATATGTCTGCCACCATTTTGTCAGTTGGGCAGTAAATTAACTCCACTAAGTTATTTTCTACAGCTTCCCTCACAAAGTGATGCTGCATATCAATGTGCTTAGTTCTGGCATGATTAGTAGGATTTCTAGCTAATGAAATACAGCTTTGATTATCCTTGTAAATACATGTTGGTTCACCTGAATTAAAATCCAAGTCTTTGAATAATTTTTGTAGCCATATAGCCTCCTTAGTTGCTTGACATGCAGTCATATATTTGGCTTCAGTCGTAGATAGTGCCACAGTTGGTTGTTTCTTCCAATTCCAAGTAATAGCTGCGCCAGCATAAAGAAATACATAGCCTGTGGTAGAGTGTCTGTCAATCAGATCCCTGCCCCAATCTGAATCACTATAACCATCAAACCTTTGCCTATTGGCTGCTCCAGAGTGTTCCAATACCATATTTATGGTACCTTGTAGATATCTGAAAATCCGCTTAACTGCTGCAATTTGATCTGATCCATAATTCTGCATGAATTGACTGACTATTCCAACTGCCACTGCAATATCTGGACGTGTAGACACCATCAAGTACATTAGGCTACCAACCATTGATTGATAGGGAAAGTTTTGATCCATATTTGAGCCGCTTTCATCTCTAACTGGCTGAGATTTGCTTAATTTCAGGTTTTTGTCCATAGGGGTTGCTGCAGGTTTGCAATTTTCTATTTTGAAGCATCTAAGAATGTCCCTTATGTACTTAGACTGATTCAGCACAATTTTCTGTGTAGGTATGTTAAATTTGACCTCAATTCCAAGAAAATAGCTGAATTTTCCAAGATCTTCCAGCTCAAACTTGCTGAAGAGATCTGATTTTGTCTTTTTGAGTTCCTCTTGGTCACTTGTAGCTATAATTAGGTTGTCCACATAAAGAACTAGGATGATCACACCCTTTTTGAGCTGTTTCACATATATACTGTGATCTGCAGTGCTACAAGAGAACCCAATTTCCTCTAGATATGTGTCAATCTTGTTATACCATGCTCTGGGTGCCTGCTTAAGCCCATACAATGATTTTCCAAGTTTGCACACCTTATGGGCCTTTTGGATTGGTAAAACCTTCAGGTTGCTCCATATATATAGTTTCTTGCAAATCCCCATTTAGAAAGGCTGTTTTGACGTCCATTTGGTGTAGATCTAGACTCTGTACAGCTGCCAGGGCTAGAACTGTCCTAATAGAGTTAAACTTGGCAACCAGAGCAAATGTTTCCTTAAAGTCTAGTCCCTGGATCTGGGAATAGCCTTTAGCTACCAATCTAGCCTTGTACTTATCAACGGCACCATTTGAGGTTATCTTGATCTTGTAGACCCATCTACATCCTATTGGCTTTCTCCCATTTGGTATATCTCCCAGCTCCCACGTTTTTGCCTTGATCAGTGATTGGTACTACTCCTGCATGGCTTGTTGCCACTTGATAGCATCTGGACTTTGCATTGCCTGTTCCAGATTCTGAGGTTTGGCACATAAGGCAAGATAAGCTTCTTCATGATCATTGGATGTCTGCCACCAGGATCCAGGGGCATTTCTTATTCTGGTAGATCTCCTAACTGGGATAATCTGTTCTGATCTGGAACTGGTAGAAGTATCTACTATGTCTGGCTGGATTTGGTATGTATCTTCTTCATTAGTGTTGATTGCATCATCAGGCAGCTGACCAATGATTTCTGTGGCTTTCTGATCTGAATTCTCCTCAAATACAACATCCCTGCTCTTGATCAGCTTCTGAATTTTGCCATCATACACTCTATACCCTTTAGTATCTTCACAATACCCAAGAAAGATCCCTTTCCTACTCTTTGATTCCAACTTTGAGTGTTTTTTGTCAGGGATGTGATAAAAAACATCACTGCCAAAGATCTTGAGATGCTGGAGATCTGGTTTTTTGCCTGTATATGCTTCAAAGGGTGTAGAATCACGTAGTGCTGTTGTTAGGCATCTGTTCTTGATGTATACAGCAGTAGCAACAGATTTGACCCAAAACTTGTAGTCCATTCCCTTATCATGTAGCATAGATCTTCCCATCTCTACTATTGTTCTATTTGCACGTTCTGCTACTCCATTTTGCTGTGGAGTATGAGGAACTGTGGTCTGCTGAAGTATACTAGTAGACAAGCAGTATATTGCAAACTGCTTTGAGCAGTATTCTCCTCCATTGTCACTTTGTAGTACCTTCAATTTACACCCAGTTTGTGTTTCTGCCATGTTCTTGAAGTGCTTAAACGTCTCTAAAGCTTCATCCTTTGTTTTGAGGAAGTACACTGATGTATATCTTGTCTTGTCATCAATAAAAGTCATAAAGTATCTCTTGGCTCCAAAGGACAGTGTTCTCATGGGGCCACATATGTCTGAGTGTACAATGGCCAATATTTCGGTGGTATTGATGCCTTCTGAGCTCTTAAAACATTGCCTAGCTTGTTTGCCATATGAACATCCCTTACAAACATTCAATTTGATCAGAATTGAGTATTTTGGGCCCAAAACAAGCTGATTTTTCACCAATTGGCTCATTTTCTGTTCCCCAATGTGTCCTAGCCTCCTATGCCACATCTCCCAGTTGGTTTCATCAGTTTCAGTAATGTTGACATACTCAGGTACAATGATCTTGCATTGTAACTTGTATATATTGTGATCTCTGATTCCCAAAGCTGATTTTTGTCCATTTTCACTCAATATTGAGCAGCTCAGTTTAGTAAAAACAAATTTCAGTCCCTGAGTAGTGGCTTTACTGACTGAGAGGAGGTTCTTAGCTATTCCAGGTACATAGAGTACGTCAGTCAGTTTTGCTGTTGTTGCCCCTGAGTATTCACTCATATTTAGTTGTATAGACCCACTGGCGGTAGCTTCCAATGAAGAGTTATCTCCCAGATAAACCTTTCTTACGGGAATAGTCTTTAAGTTGCTGAGCCAATCCTTTATACCACAAGTATGCTGTGATGCTCTAGAGTCAATATACCATTCATTACTTTGGTTACTTGCACTCTCTTGTACAGTTACAAATAACTGTTCATCAGTAGTTATATGGTTTGCCTACTCTAGTTTCTGTTTTTTGTCTGCTTGTTTCTTCTTGCATTCTCTTGCCCAGTGTCCTGGCTTTTTACAGTAGTTACAGCAGCCAGGTTTTCTTTGGTTTTGTTGCTTTCCCTTCTTTTCTGTGTGCCTTTCTGTACTGAATAAAGCATTATCTTCAATTTTCTCTGCTTGATCACTACGTCTGAGTTCTTCATGGAGAAGTCTTCCTTTGACATAGTCTAAAGTCAAGTTGTCTTCTCTGCTTTCAAAAGCAAGTATGAGTGGCTCATACTTGTCTGGTAGGCTGCAATGCAGACAGAGTATCTTTTCTTCATCATCTATACCAGCATTAATACTGCAAAGTTCTTCTGCAAGTGTCTCCATTCTGGTAATGAGTTGTGGCATGTCATCATCTGGCTTCTTCCTCATGTTAAAGAGATTTTGTTTCAAATAAAGCTTGCTTAATACTGACTTTGCTCCAAAGATCTTCTCTAAGGATTCCCAGGCTGCTTTGGCAGTATTTGAGGCATGGATTTGTCCAATGAAGGAGCCTTGCACATTGATGCATATGGCATTAAAGTGTTGTAAAAATTTGTATTTCCACCTAAATATTCACCTAACTTAGTCACTCAGATCATTACCTTCAAATCCTAGAGAATACTGACCAAATTCCTTGTTGGGATTTACTTAGAATATTTTCACCAAAATACCAGGTACCCAGAACATGAAAATTCTCAAAGTTGTCCAAACAGCCCCAAGCTTTGCACACATGTTCTTAGGACCTTTCTTAACCAATTCTACGTGTTTGTAATGCTAAGATCAGGTAAAAGTATAAATACTACTTTTACATTCAATAAATCATTAAGTGAAAACCACATAATCTACTTGTTCTCCCAATCACTTCCAAAATCTCCAAGACTCTTACAACATAAAGGCCTTTCTCTCCTTCTCTTGAAACTTCTCCTCATCTTCTGCTGTTCCTTTGTGCTCAACTTTCTTTCCTGTTACTATGTTCCAAAGCTTTCTTTCCTCAAGGTGGATCTGCATCTTAATTCTCCAAAGTCTGTAGTTCTTCCCATCAAACCTCTCCTTTTCAGGGAAGATGTTGGTATTGCTTTGTTTGCTGGTAGAAGTCATCTTTAGAATAGATTAAGGCAATCAGGGCCCATAACTTGTTGCAATTTAAGAAGTGATTTGGATATAAGGAACTTATCAAGAAATAGTGATAATAGTTGAACTGTTGTTTATTCATAAAGAAGCTCAGTATTTATACCTTTGAAGAAGTAATACAGCTGTAACACTAAGTAGGGAGGGTTTCTCAATATTCAGGAGCATTCTGTAACAGTATCAGGGTTAGTACATAATGTTTGGTAATATTGCTGATTTGATCCTGACTTTAGGGGAATAATCATAAGATCATATATCTGGAGAAAGTGGCAAAGTTAAGGCAGTAAATGAGTCCTACAGTGACTAAAACTAGTCTAGAATTGTTAAGTAAATTCTTTGCTGCTGAATGATACCAAATAGTCCAATGTTTCAACATGATCAATGGTTACAAAGAGAGAAAAGTATCTTTGCCTGTACAAGTACAAACCTGGGTAAAAATGAAATATAATAAAAAAACCCACTCTGAATATTCCTCACAAGTAGTACCGGCAAGGTCAGTTGGCTGTCAGCATGGATTGCTGGGAGTGTCAGGTAGTTTGGGATTAAAAGTTCAGATAGCAGCACATCCCAGACACTCTATCATCTTGTACATTTGTGTACAATGATTGACACTTGCCTCTTTTACACACTCCTTACTTTATGACTTAGCTAATTCTCTTACATTTCATGCATACAAATTGATCTGTGTCAATTGAAACGCAGTTGTATCTCAGTTGCCAATTACATTGACCTATTCAAGCCCCTATGCCCAAAAATAATATTAAGACCAACCCCACATGCAACAAGTGACTCTATTAGAATCCAATAATCAATACAAACATCTATTTTACTGCCCTTTTTCCCTGTCTTGGTGGGAGCCCTGCAGCTTTTGGCCACTGTTCATTCACTGGTTCCCATATGCTCAGGTCTTCAGGCAGCACTTGGCTAAGCGCTGCAAGGTCTAGCACCTCATCTGCCAGTTTTTGCAATAAATCCTTGCAATGTTAAAGTCAGTTTTCTTGAGCACTACTTTTGAAAAAGTGCTGTAATGTTTTGTTGTGTCCATTAATATTTAAAGTTTCTCTGTAGGTATTGTGATAATTTTTTGAGGTCTTGATAATATTGCTTTGTCTATTGGTGGGATCTTCACTCTGTCCACAATGGACTATGTCAAGACAGTAATACACAAATTGCTTTTCTCTGCAAGCTCTTCTACCTCACAGGAGTGCATTGCAACTGCCTGTGCTTCCAACATTTGATAAAACAACTGCCAGCACTCTCCTGGTAACCTGACATCTATTAGCTGCTTGCTTGAGCTTTTGATCCCTGCTTATGAAGGTGTGATGATGTAGAAGTACTCCTGGGAGAAGCTAAACAACTCAAGGGGTGTGAGGTCTCTGATAAGTGCAATAATATGTGGGTCAGAAATGCCGTTGTCTTTGTAACTATATCAATTTGGTAAAAGCTCCTGCTTCTCTAGCTTCCCAGTTGCTCAAAGTGTCTTCAAAGGCCTTTGTGTGTCTTGTGCACCATCCTGAAAAACCCCTTGATGACAGGTCTGAGGTTCAACTCTTAAAGGTAGGCATAGTGATCAACTGTTAATCAATAAGGGGAAAGTGTTACCAAAAGAAGGATGGTGCTTTGATAAAGAATTGACTTCCCTTAAATACTCTTCCTAGCAGCTAAGTAACTACTAATAACAAGTCTCTAGAAGATTCCAGGCATTAACAGTATTCTTAACAACATCACCATGTGCTAAAAATACTCCAAGAAGGTCCTGCAAGGCTCTAAAAGGCACAGCACATCCAATCAATCAGGGAACAGTATTCTGAAACCTGTATAACATAGAGCTACCTTATATTGTATTGAAATGGTAGGGGTGGTAACATAGTCTTAGGCCATGTGTCATGAGTACTGACTCAGATACTTTTGCAATGGCAATATTTATACTGATCACAAAGCTGAATAACATCTGTAACTACTAATATTAATAACTAATCAGGGTAAACATCATATAAGATACTATCAATAATATGGGCAAGAAGAATAGGACAATACTAATAAGATCAAATATGAAATAGTGCACCAAAATAGCTATATCAGTAAACTTGTCTGTAGGAGGTATACTACCCTACCACAATTATCACATGTTACAATTATTGGACAAAGAGGCCAATTAAGCTACAAAGGAGGATCATTATAATGCATTTTTTTGGATGTTAACACCTAAAATAATTTTTTATCCAGAATAGTTTTTAAACAAGTGGGTCTCCAAATATACACTAAACAACAATATTCATTTTATTACATGAACCTGATATGTTATACCATTTAAACTGTAACAGCCTTAATGAAAAAATTAGATATGATTTGATATTAACATGTAAAACAAAAGGGCTTTACTCAACCTTAATAGCAAATTTTCAAAATAGACTTGTTTGGTTAGATAGTGCCACATTAAGCCATGAGTACCAAATGATGCCATAGTGTGCCATGGGAGGCCAAATAAACATATACTTGGCCACAGAGTGTGAAACATAAATCTACATCTTCATGCAAATCAGCCCCTGTGTTTTGCCCATAGTGTTGGAGAAAATCCATTTTTTGACCTTTTTTTGGGTTAATGTTGTGCAGGATGTATAAGAGCACAAAAGGATTGAAGACATGATTCAGGTACTCAATACCCATGGCACTCTGAATCTAGCTCCTGTGGCTTGTAACATGTCACAAATATGCATGGCACTGTCTTGGTCTACTGGTACTATCTGGCACTATAAGTTCATTGTATAGATCTTACTATAGGGCTAATAATTAAATATAGTGCCAGATAGTGCCAGTGGACCAAGATAGTGTCATGTATTTTTGTGACATGTTACTAGCCACAGGAGTTAGATTCTGAGTGCCATGGGTATTGAATTCCCAATGCATGTCTTCAGTTCATTCTGTGCTCTTACACATCCTGCACAACATTGACCTAAAAAAGGTCAAAAAATGGATTTTCTCCTGCATCATAGGTGAAATGCAGGGGCTGCTTTGCATGAAGATGCATAGCTATGTTTCACACTCTGTGGCCAAGTATAGGTTCATTTGGCCTCCCATGGCACACTTTGGCATCATTAGGCACTCATGGCTCAATGTGGCACTATCCAACAGAACAAGTCTAATATATTTCACAATGTGCACATCTAAATTTCAAAGATTTTTTGTGATTATAAACAAACAATAGTGCTATAATCTCAGGGCTTATACTCCAAGAATTAATTTCTTGCAAGTTTTTGTCAATGGTTGCAAACAAAGTAACAGCATTATTAAACCAAACTTCAAAAATGTATTTATTGCAAAAGAACTTTTATGTAAAAACATGAGTGTTAATAGTCGGAAAAAAAATATAATAACAAAATCATTGTAAATGTTTTTTCAACCATATCTACAATATGTACTGTATTAATTTGGGTCACAAAAAAATATGTCACACAAGACAAGCAGTCTAATAAACAAATTATCTCATAAATAAAGCATGGTCACATATACCTTCAAAGTAGCCCTTTCTTCTTATTTGATAGAATGTTTGCTATCCAATTTGTTAGTAATGTTTACACCGGATTGATATGGAGCGTGGTACTTTATAGCTTCATCATAATTGTCATACTACATGAGCTTCTTTAAATACAGTATTACCAGAGTAGAGCTGGAGTGTGAGCAATGTTTTCTTCCTATGGTGGTTGATTCCTGACAAGTTGGACACCTTGCAATGGTGGCATTTCTGATATTGAACAGACATCTGGTAGCTGGAGTGAGGAATAGCTTATGCAATAAGGTAAGGAGGTGCAATAGTCAATTGGCTTATGGGATAATACTGATCAGGTAAGACAAATGAGATAAGACTAGAATAAGTGTAGTAGAGAAATAGTGAAGTAGAAAATATGGGAATGAGCACATATGTCAGTGGGTGTCACTGTAACCCCACTACACTGTCAGAAGTCTAGCATGCCATCACCTTAAGGCTGGCATACCATGGGACCATCAGGAACTCAAGGGCAAGTAGAATGCATTTGACTTGTTCCATGAACATTATCCTAGATTCAAACAGGCAAATGGACTTTGGGCCAGCATTGGTATGCTAAGAAAGTATTTTAAGAATAGCAAAAACTATCAAAGGCAGAAGAACAAGGGTGCTATGGCTAAAAACCTGCAGCTTCCTCAAGAGCCTGTTACAAACAGGGCCAAAAGCTCCAGACAAGCACCAAAAAGATGTCAGGTAGCTGGAAGAGTGCCAATAGAGACAAGCTGGCAGACACTAATGCACTGGCACAACATTTAACAATGAAAAAGGGTAGTGCCAGTCAAGAAGCACTTAGCCAAAGTAGCAGTGAAGGGCCTGTCAATGACAAAAATAAGTGGCTTTTACAGGAGCCCATCATAACTACAGCTGAAGGCTCAAAGCAAGCGGAAAAGAAGTGTCAGGTTGTCAGAGAAGTGCCAGCAAGGGATAAGCAGGCCAAAACAGATATATCAGATCAGAATTTATCAAGGAGAAAATGTGGTTCATTACAACAAGCACTCAGACAAAGTAGCAGTGAAAGACCTGGCAGTGACAAAGGAAATGGTAAAGGGAATATGTGTACCCAAGCCTGCAACCAGAAAAGCATGCAAAAAAAACCACAGGTCTTGCCAATTAACACCGCAAGCCTGGAACAGACCAAATCCCATCATAGCCAAGAAGATTTACCAACAGTAAGCCAAAAGCCTCCTCTTTGCCCCACATTTGGATGTAAGGTGTGTAGTCTCTGAGGATCTTACTAGAACAGCCCCACCAAAGGGGCCAAATTTTGTTGGTTTCCTGCTGATTGTCCATTTTACATACCTTGGATTTCCATAAAAAAAACCTGGATCTTTTAGGGGCTTACCTGCCCCTACCCCTGCGGAGCAGGGTGGGGGGGCTTGATTGGTTAACCAAACCTCAGCATGGGTTCCAGAGTGCCCCCCCCAAGGAAGTACTTTACTATCCTAAGGGGGCATCTTTTGTACCTTGGTCTTTAGGAGTTTCCAGCATTTAGCCTTGTGGTCACCAGGGCCTTACAACCATGGGGGCCCTACACTTGAGCTATAATATGCATTACTGCTAAAGAAGCTAATATAAAAGGTAATACTCTAAACTCTGTAATATCTTGCCAATTGTTTCAAATTTCTCAGGTATCTCAAAGGGCCCCTTTAGCTTGAAATGAGCCATTTACAAATTGGTCATCAGTACAGGGATACTGCTTAAAAGCAAATGCATTGCCCCATTTGGAAAG